>CAMXCT020001702.1:0-142500 GCA_947184155.2 Cladocopium goreaui | reverse complement strand
GGGCCATTTTCAATGGCAAACTGTTAGTCACTACCAGAAGGTATTCCCCCAATCAACCAGAGAATTGGTTCTTAACACCATAATCCATGGATATTCTGTGGCTATGTTAAATTACCAGAGGGTATGATTTTTGCACTGCATCTTCGAAATGGTCAAACATGGCGACGCTGATCCCCTGTGGGCCGCCGACGTTTCCACAAACGTTTCCTCTGCAAAGGCCATGATTTGTTCCAGAACGGCGACTTTTTGTTCCTGTGATCAACATGGAATGCAAACATATAGATATGGATAGATCAGTAATACGTATGATTACCCATATCAGATACATACTTTTGTATATATTTTATCATATTACACCAGTTTCCAAACATGACCCATAACTGATACTGAATATTTACCCTCTGGTAATTTAACATAGCTATTGAACATGGCCATTTATAGTGAAATTTCCCATAAAAAACTGTGATTTTCCATAGTTATGTTAAATTACCAGAGGGTACAATGTTTAACGGATAGATTGGCATTATGCAGCCGTAGTCCATTCTAAGATGCCCAAAACATCCACACGCTTAGGCCGCACAGAGCTGGGGACCCCAGGGTGGACCCGGTGGGTGAAATCATGAGGTGATGCCTATCGTAAAGCTATTCAGTAGACACGAAAACATTGCATGGAACCATCTTTGAAATCCAAAGGATAGGCAAAAAATCGATCAATCACCCATTAAACAACTTAACATGGATAAATACTTGTGGAAAAGCTGACATATTTTTTAAACCATAAGTCAATTTCGATCAATTTTCCCGCCCTTTGGAAAAAAAACCGGTTCGATGGTTCCATCATGTTCCAGCCATGAAAAATCGTGCAGCTTTTTACTTGTTGCCTCGGAGGTGGGGAGGACGCGCTAGATCTGCGCGCCAGCTCAGGGAGGGGAAAGGCTGCAAGACTGGGTCTTTTCGCCGTTTTTTGCAGGAAAAAACATGTTTTTTTGCAGGAAAAACATGGGAATTTCAGATGATCTTAAGATATTTTAGGATGATTTTTGTGAAGAATGACTTTGGGGTTGGTTGCATTGAATCTTCGCCCAAGAATTTTTGTCTATTGTGAGGATTCACCCACAATGACAGCTGTGGGAAAGATGCACTTAGATGATTTTCAAGGCCATCAAACCCGGAAATAATCGGTGGATTTTTGACATTTTTGATGACAGCATAGGTTCTTATCATGTTTCAGCCATTTGCCATGACCCTCCTGGTTACCCAAGGTCTTCTGTGCTGAATGAAGGCGCAGTGGACGCAGGGCAGACCCAGAGGGATGGTATCCGAAGATTTTTTTTGCAATGACCTCACAACAGAAAATATCCTGAAAAGATGACGAGTAAGGGCATCTTCCCAAGATTTTTGTTGCTCCGAGGAATTGATGATATAAGGATCAATCATCCCAAGAATTTCTTGCATAATGATATTAGGTCCCCAAATCTTAGGAACTAATACATGTTAGTTTCCCCAGAAAAACTGACTTATCCCAAAACGAGCTTATTAGATCCGTTGTCAAGTGACATAGATAGCATGCCGCAGTTGCGCCGTTCTTTGGGTTGAAGCTGCCCAAATGTGACCTGCGGACCTGAACTTTCTGGTGGATTGGAAAGGAAAACCAAGGTAAGGGAGCCCATATCTTGAGGGAAATTACCATCTGGTTATGACTAACATAGCCATGGAAAGATCCACCATTTTTAAGTTCGGTAAACCATCTATAAATGGGCCATTTTCCATGGCTATATTAAATAACCAGAGGGTAATATAAATTGGTCCAAAATGAGGGTTAGATCCCAAACTCCAATGGTTGAGAAAATCCGTTTGCCTCCTAAAGTAGCTAACATTGAGGTCTCCCACCATTTTTGGCAAAGCCAAGAGACTAAAGCGATTGAATATGGCACATTTTGAAGTGATTCTTGTAAAGAAAGACATAAAGTTTGCCTATCAGATCCTATCAGATACCCTCTGGTAAACTAACATAACTATGGAAAATCACCATTTTCAATGGGGAAATCCACTATAAATCACCATTTTCAATAGCTTTTTGTTTCAGTTTACCAGGCCGGGTATCTTGCCATGATGAAACATCGAAGGGATCTATGGATCCGCTGGACAAAACTCTGAAAAACCCTGGATCCACTTAGCCACTTAGGCTGGACAGTCGCTGTTGGACTCTGAGATCCATGGGCTGTTTACAATGACCTCACTGATGTCGCTTCCGGGAATGAACGAATGAACGAATGAACTGGCTTGGGATTTACTGTCAGTATCTATCAGTTTTTCCAAGATGGTGAGCGCCCGATAGGGAACCAATGAAAGTGAGACATTTCTGAAGAGCATAGAATCGTCATGAGTGAGTGATAGCCTACATCTCTTTTGTTTCATCGCTTTCGGTTCCTTTCCATGGTTTTCGGATGTTTTCGGTACAAAAATAGCATGTTTGTCATATTAGTCAATCACATCCTGGTTGATGGTTTGGAACATTTGGATTATTTTTCCATATATTGGGAATTTCATCATCCCAACTGACGAACTCATATTTTTCAGAGGGGTAGGTATACCACCAACCAGTAGCTATGAAAGTACAATCATCATATAGCCAATTAGTTCAATCACATAAAGATCTCCATCTCAGTGATTCATGATATATGATCATAATATTATGATTCAGATTATAAAAAGGGCCACAACAATGATTGGTATGTTTAATAGGTGGTATGTTTACCATCTTAAGAATTCCGTATTTGTCCCATAAAAATGGGGGGGTGTTACCCTCTGGTAAACGTTTACATAACTATGGAAAGATCCACCATTTTCTAGCTGGGTAGTCATCAACTATTTCAATGGCCATTTTCAATAGCAAACTGTTAGTCATTACCAGAGGGTAGCACCAGCCTATCCCACCAGCCTCATTCCCACCTCAGCCCTCTGAGGTCGGAGGATCTCCAGGATCCGGAAGATCCGGTGCCCGAATTACAACTCGAGGTACCGCGTGCGTTTTTCGGGACCAGCTGAAGGGTGTAGAAAAACCGTACAGCAATGGCTGGGTTGAGATACAACAAAAGCCTGGTAAACTGAAACAAAAAGCTCTTGAACATGGCTATTTATAGTTGATTTAGATATTTAGCTATAAAATGGTGGATCTTTCCATAGTTTTTTGTAAACGTTTACCAGAGGGTAAGCTGAGAATATCTGAGATATTCTGAAGTGGAATCTTATGGATGTCACGCTATTTTTTTGGTCATAACAATGTATGTATATTCATACATTTCACATCCATAGCAACCACCAAAAAACTATAGAAAAGACAAAAAATCGATTAAAGAAGGGATCTCTCTGAATCTTTATTATACAATATTATATATACTATCTTTTGGGAGGCTACTTAATATATGTTTGGTTACCTGTCGGTAACTGAAGTGGCTACCTGTTCCAAAAGTAACTGGAAGGTTAGGGTTATAGTTACTATACTTATCTTATACATATTAAGTAGGGATATCTCTATCTTTGTTACTTTTTGTAAATATAAGAAAGATAATGATAACTAGTATTACAAATACTATAATATACTTGATGCATATTGTGCAATTGTATATAGATGATCTAATTATTGTATTGATAATCTAGTACATAGTTGGTTATAGTTGATTATCTCAGTTATCTCAGTTGCATATCAAACCAACTGGTCTTTCTATAGTTAATATACTATACCCTCTGGTAAATAAACAGTTGGAGCCAGGTCACATCCCTGGCAGCGCCGGCGACTTCGCCCACGGTTACGGCGCTTCCGCGAAACAAAGCGGAGATGTGGCTTGGCGGACAGGGTGGACAGGGGATCAGACGTAAATTGTGCATGTTGACTTGGAAGACATATACATATATGTATATATATGTGTATATATATATACATATATATATATATGTGTATATATATATATTATATATCTATGTATGAGTAGATATAGTGTATGTAAATCTTGGCTTGGGTATGATCTAATGATCTATACTTATTTACTTGATCATTCTGAAGTAGATTGAGATCAAATTTAGATGTACCCATCCTGAGGTCGCAGATGGAACAGAACCCTGGATCCATACAGCTCAAAACAATCATGGGAATAGTCCGGCGTACTCCGCCATGACATCAAGAACTGGCGAATCGGAAGATCTGGGATTTTTGGCTTCCAATCTTTGATATTCTTTGATGGGATAGGTATTTTTGTGTTGCCAAGTGAATGATGATTAATAACCATTAACCATAAATCATCATTAATAACCATCATTGATAACCATAGAATCTGAACCAAGTTTGGATTGATTGAAACTCAGAAGGAGTTGACCCAAGGCCGGATGATGACATTCAGAACCTGGAAAGGCACAACGTGAATGTGAAGATGTGAGCTTCCTGCTTGCTGCTTTTTTTTTGTGTGTGTATGTGTTTTATTCTGCTTTGGCTAGGATGAATTGGTTTGATGTATATAGTCGGTACAACCATGTATATATATATATGAACTGTATCAGGGCCCATGCCAATTTTTGCAACTTGCAGGCCGATTATGTGGCGAACTTTCTGGATCTATATCGTATTCTCTTACAAAGTCCCGCTTAAATTTCAGCATGTTTCATCTGGTTTCCATCCATTTTTCCACAGGAAGAAATCATCCATTTTCCATCACAGGTATTTTGGGTCTTCGATCCAATTTCCATCCATTTTCTCCAAGGATCTTCCAGATTTTCCAGAAAAACATGCTCATTTTCTATGGATCTTCCAGATTCCCAGATTTTTTTTAAAGAAAAAACACATGGCTGGCACGGTTCGTTGCCTCGCCTCGTTGCAGGTCGGTCTTAAACCTGGTGAACCAAGGGGCCTCGCCGGGCATGTCTGGAGCCCAACGGAGCCCAAAGAAAAACAGCTAAGTAGAGCTGCTTTCTGCAGAGCTTTCGGTATTCAACTCGAGTTGATTACAATTGTTGCAAAGTATCCTTAGTACTCGATTGATCTTAACTGTGTTGCCAGTACTCTTACAATTGTTGCACTCGAAATCTTTTTTTGTGCAATTGTTGCATTCAGAATTCTAAGGTTGAAAAAGTCTAATTAAAAAAATATGGATGCTGTTGGAGTTGCAATGAGCAAAATGTGAGAAATTTGAGGCCATCTATAGCTTTTCATAGCTTTTCCTACTTCCAGATGGCATCCGAAAGCCACGTTCCCAGGGTGACCTTCGTGGCGGAGGTGAGGAAATTGGTGCATGGGAAGATGAAGAAGGACCGTTTCAAAGAGATCTTGGATGATTGGTGCCATGGTCAGACCTGGGTGCTATTCATGGTGCTATGAACATAGATTGTGAGGCCCCCGTTGACGATAGCGTTCAGTTGGTGCACAGAACTCCAATTTCACTATGGTTGATGGTACGCTTAAATAACCATAGTTACTGGGGCTTATATATAAACCAACTAACATCACTGGGGGGCCTCACATTGTAGATTGTGATACCTAAGTGTTTGTTCCATATTCACTTTCCAAATTAGGTCCGGAGATCTGTCTGACACCAAGGTACGTTGGAGTTGGAGTTGGGGCGATGCTGAAATGCTCCGAGAAAACTCGGAGTTTTCTTGGAAATTCATCCGTTAGGATCAGTGATTACAAATATGGGGATTTCCTAAGTCATAGGGGTACCCCCAAATCATCCAGTCGTCATGGATGACCATGACTTAGTAGTGAAACCTTTTGAAACCTATTTTGTGACTTGAGGATGCCCCATTTTTGCAAACCCTCATAAGTTTCAACATCGAAAGTGTTTGTGTGGTGGTACTTCCATGAGAACTGAGCCTTGCATGGTTTTTCCTGGGTTGATCTCCAAACAGGAAGATGAGACCTGAGCCACTTCATTTCATAGGAACACATTATGACAGCTGGTTGATGGATAACTCCTAAGAAGATCAAACAAGATGAATGATCTGATGGAGTTTCCCCCACTTGCTGTTTCTTGTTAGATTCAACTACTGGTTTTCGTGATTTTGCTGTGGATTTCTGGATTTAGGCTGGGAGCGCCAAAGCGCCAAGTCCCAGAACGTACAAATTCCCCTAACTTTTGATAGAAACGGCCGTTTCCTGGATGTTATCCTCTAACACATCCATATCAAAACAGAGCCATCGGTTGCTTCCCTGGGAGGAGTTGCATCTGCAACACAGCGCCACCGAGAAGTCGTTGAACGTGTCTTGGCTGGGGACAACTGATTCTGCAACTGGTTTTTCTCTGCAAAATGCTGGACAAAAAACGGACCGAATCTTCGTGGTTGATCATCTTTTTCCGAAGACGTGGCCATTTGGGGGTTAGGGAAACTCCCACTATGTGTAGATGACAGATTCGAAAAAACATACTGTTGATGTCCTGGAAATGGTGGAGGATTGATGTGGAACCTGAGGGACTTGGGGCAAGATGGACATTTGGCAATTGGAATCCAAGTCTATTGCTGGAATCATAAGTCTAGTTGGTGACCCTTCCAAATTGGATGGCTTGCACTGGATCTTGTGCCACCTAGAGCCTCGAAGTCTCCAAGAAAAATGGTTGTACTTGTAAAAAAAATGGTGGCCGAAGAAAACGCGGGGTAAAGTGAGGCTCCAATGAGGATAGATAGTTCTCATGGAAGCTGATCCCCATCCCAATGGTTAGCTGATTCCAAGCAACGATTCTCACTAGACGAACGACCTCACCATAGATGATCATTGGCAAGCAGAATCATCCCTAAAACAGGTCCACATTTCCCAGGTCATTGTTGCAGCTCAGTGACATGCCAATTTTATTCTACTAGATGCATAATGATGCATATTCACTCTCGGCAAGCCCCAATTCTACTATTGAAGTTTCAGAATGGTTCCTCTAAGTTTTCCCTGAAATCCCATCCAATCAATCCAACCAACCCAGTATCAATCCAGGATTGTTCAATTTTTTGCACACCAAGCACGTGCTTCACACATGATCTGCAGATCTGCAGAGGCTTCCTACGTTGCCATCGCCGGCTGTTCCTCTCGCGATTGGAGAGAGATGCTCAATGTGGCGCTGTCGCGTGATGTGGGGACGCACGGAGGAAGAATCCACTGCTGAAGAGTTGGTTTTCGCCTCTGTGGCCGGAAGGGCACCTGACACTTCAGGGGAAAAACACCTTCGTTGAGAAATCCTTGTCCCTCTTAAAATTGCAATTTTGGGATGGCCCATCATAGCCCATTATCAGACACACACCATTCAAGATGGAACCCCTAATTTGTGAGTTTCAAAGATGATTTTCCCTAGTGGATAGTGGATATGGTCATTCTTGAGTTTCATGTGTTTCATGTCAGATTCACAGAGTGTAGATGAGCATAGATAAATGGATTAAGTTTTGGCAGTCACGTTGAAACTCTCTTTGAGTCGTCAGATAGTCATGCTGGATCCCAGAAAGGAGATGGAGTCTTGCTGGATCAGATTTGAACCCATGGCAATCTCCACCTAAAAACCATGGGCTTTCTCTGGCCCTGAAACATGAAGTCTTTGTTTGTTGAGTTGAACCCATGAATGAATACTATACTTATAAGTTATATCCCTGTAGTCACAGAATTCACCAAGTGACCTCTACTGAAAAAGTTAGCAAAAATCAGCGATTGAAATCCCTATGACATAGGTTAAACTTCGTTAAATCGCATTTTGTCCCAAGGGTTTCCCATGGGTTTACCCCCATCTTTAGTGGTGAAATGAGGTCAATGGTTCTAGCTTGGAGACCTACAAACTCCCAGAGTTGGCCGAGGATCACAGGCTCGATCCATCCTGCTGGTTTATGTCTAACAGGGGTTGGTAAATGTCCTAATTGAACACCCAAATATTGGGGATAGAATCTCCAACAGATACTTTTTCAAGTGATGTTCAACATTGTTCAACAAATCCCCAATTTTTTTTAGGGACATTTACCAAACCCTATCTAATGTGGGTAAAACAATACGGATATAGGGATACAAGCCATAGGGATATATGATGGGGATATATGTGGATTGTTAAAAAATGAGGATTCTGTTTAGTTTCTACACTTTCGGGGATTTTCAAATGATTGCAAATATGGTGATTATGATTGGGAATTTTCAAGTGTCTACAATCATGTTCTTCATGATTTTCTGTGATTGCAAAGATGGTGTCATGTCTTGAAATACGTTGGAACCCAAGAATTTTTCCATATTGCCAGAATGTATAAACATGGCCGTTGGCGTAGTATTATTAACCACCATGAAATATGATCACTATGATTAACCACTATTAATCACCATAAAATCACCATTAATGGAATTATATATACATACATATATTACCCTGTGGTAAACTAACGTAGCTATTGAAAACGGCCATTGAAATAGTTGATTTACCCAGCTAGACAATGGTGGTTTTCCATAGTTTTTTGTTAACGTTTACCAGAGGGTAGATATTCTTAACCATAAAATCACCAAAAATCACCCTGTGGACCCTGTAGCCGCTGCCAGGAAGTGCCGCGACGTTGAAGCCGAGCGTGCGGAACGCGTGGCGGATTTGCAGAGCTTGGCGGACGTCTTCATGGTGCTCGAGCTGGGGGATGGGTAAAGGATGGCTTGAGATTCATAGTGGTTAAATGTGATTAATGATACCTATAATCATTGTTAATGATTGTTAATCATATGGTTGATAATCTTGTTTTTAAGATATGGTGGTTAACCATTATTAATAGTTATAGTGGTTAACCATTATTAATATTCTGGTGGTTCTTATCAACCACTATTAATAATGGTGTTAATAATACTAGTTAATAGTGGTTTTCATAGTGAAAAAAAAGATTGAACCGTTAATGGAGGTTGAAGATTAGCAAAAAAACTGCCGTCGTTTTTTTTTTCCCCGAAAAACCTAGGGTATGTAAGTAATGTGATATGGAATATATACGTATATATATACATCCATTCATGGCTAATAATTGTGACTTTATGGTGAGCCATGGTTAATAATCATGAATAGTGGCGAAAAAAAGTGCCAAGACTGGCTAATCATGTGGGCAACCCTTGCTGCCATAAAGAACTCCCATGACTGGGGATGGTTTATACTTTATAGTTTATAGCCACCCAGAATTCAATGGTGATGACTTGGGGATGGTGATGATAATCAACCAGTTGATGGTTCAAGATCATCCCTGGAGAGCGCCATTTCAGGTAAACATATACCAGGGGCAACCGAAGTTGCAACGGTGTTTATATTATTTTATATTATTTTATATTATTTTAATGCAACATAAAGTGTTTCCAACTGGAAAACCGGGGGTTATATATGTTATTATATGTTCTCATTTTTTTCAATTTTCCAACTACAATAGCTGCCACATCCTGGATATTTTGGGGCACATCTACCCCCACTGCTAGGGATAAACACGGTCGCCATGGTGAGGCCAATACGGTCTACACCTGCAAGCTCTATGCGGGCAACGAGAGCGACCGCTTGCTGCCGGCCGGGCCACGATGTTGTTTGGACTGGGAGATGTCATGATGAATCAGGGGGTAACTCAGTATGAATCACTACATGATATGGTAATGAATAGCACTATATATATATATATACCCTCTGGTAATTTAACGTAGCTATTGAAAATGACCATTAACAGTGGATTTTCCCATTAAAAATGGTGATTTTCCATAGTTATGTTAGTTTACCAGAGGATATGGTAATGAATAGCACTATATATATATAGGAATACTAAGGGAATATAGTGGGAATATGATGATATCTGAATACTAAGGGAATATGATGATATCAGAATCAGAACATTATTTGGGCTAATACTATGATATGACGGGAATATGATGGGAATATGATGGGAATCCTCCAGTAGTCTATGCCACCTTTGATTACCGGAGGCTACTCCATCGTATCATCCCTCTGGTAGAAAGTAAGAGTTTGCTGTGGAGTTTCCATGATTTTTTCAGAGGTAAATCATCTATTTCTATTGGCCATCTCTATTACGGCTATGTTAGTTTATTGGAGGTTATTCTGCATCATTATCCCCAATGAGGTTCTTTTTTGTGACCCCGAACTGTGGGAATAGTTCTCGTGAATGTGGGGTGGTTTTATCCCCCTTCACATCGTTGCACACAATCCCATTGATATATAACTTATATAACCAATGAATATCATGGATAGTATCATACTGGTCATCCATGGAAATGGAGGTTTCCTAATATCATAGATATCATGGATAATATCATGGAGGTTTTTATAACCAATGAATATCATGGATAGTATCATACGGGGATTATGGAGGTTTCCTAAGATGGTCATCCATGACGACAGGACGGGGATCCCCCAGGACTGAAGAACCCCCCACATCTGGCAGCGGCACATCAGTGGGATATCACCCCGGGTGCTTTTTTTTTAGCCACCAGTCGCCGATGTTGCAAGCCTGGCGGCTACTTGGGGCTGCAATTCCAGTTTTTTTTACATATATCATATATATATATTATATAATGTAATATAAATATATATATATTATTATATAATATATCAACCATAGTTATAGGGGCTATATCCCCAACTTCCAGTTGATTCACACAGCGCTCGCGCACCTAGCTACCAGGTGGGCGATTCCAATCGCTGTATCATGGATGTGGAGAAGTATCCTTTGAGCAGCAAGACCAGGTATCTGCGACTGGGGATTTTCTAGCTGGCCGTGTTGGAATACCAAAGGGCAGTTAATTTTTTCTATTTTTCCAAGCAATTGGTGGACAATGTTACAGAGAGAGCTGTTGGACATAGCAATCCTTTGGGTTTCAGGTCTCATTTTGGGTGGAGAACAGCCTTGATACCAACACCAAGCACCAACCAACACCAAGCAGTTGGATGCAGTGGGGCTATTCTAAATCCCAAGTATCAGGAATATACCACACATTGATACAAATTGGGGATGTAATATTGCGGATCCCCCTGTGAAAATGTGCAACAAAAATAACCCTCAGGTCTTTTTTGATCCCCAGTTGCTGAGTAAGTCACATGAGTTGTGCTTGGCAATATTGTAGAACATGGTAAACGGGGTTTCCTCTGCGTTGCTGGAGAAACTACGGCGGACCAAATTGGAATCTACCATAGTGATGGACAGTTCCTCATTCATATCAGTTCCCCTGCAGTAATCAAACGTGGCAATGGAGCATTCCCCTCATTTATCTCCATTTCTAGATGTTCCCAGCTATAAACCTCCAATTTAGGGGGATTTCCCAACCAGCCACCTAACTGATTTCCAGTACATCAACATCTCATGTTACTTGTCCCCATGAACGATACAGGCACATCGACTACTTGAAGGATCAACTGGCTTTCTGGGACGCGGAGTACCAGAAGATCGTGGATTCACGTCCGGGCCCAGGAGTGATGAGATGAGCTGGAATCTATGTTTGGTCATATCATCTGGTTGGTGGTTTGGAACATTTTTTACTTTTCCATATATTGGGAATAGGAACCCCAACTGACTAATATTTTTCAGAAGGGTTGAAACAACCAACCAGTTGGTCATATGTAATTGTTTTTATAGAGAAGACTTAAAGGATATGGTCATATCATGTCATCATCACATTCACCTTCATGGTCTTAGTCTTTAGGGAATACTTAAAGTGAAGAGAAAGTAAACATTAAAATCCTTGACTGAAGAATCTAATGCAACATTGACACCCCCTATCCTGATCTATCCTGCGTATCCCGAATCGATTTTCGGCAAGCTGGGAGTGATCCCATCCAACATCTTCGTCCTACATTTTTTTATTTGATACTGAGTCATTCATGTTTGTTTATAATCTGTTCTTTTCGGAGTTGCCATGTTCCTTCTCTCCATCAAATTTTAGGGCAATGGAACATACTACAGTGACCCCCGAAAAGATAGAAGAGTCATTGATCACTATTTTTTTCAGCACGATTTTTCAGTTTCTATCTTTTTTTGGGGTTACTATATAACAACACATTAAAAAAAAACTGAGTTGTTGCTGATGTGCCGAAGAATGGGTGTCTTTCATTGCCATCCGCTTTTAAGGTGTGCAATGCACGTCAAACACAAAGGTGCAGCCCTGGTCGCGTGAAACGCAGTGGATTCTTGGGGCTATCCCTTGTGGTTCTTCGTAAGATACCATAAGTAGGTTATAAGTACCCCCGTTATAAGTGGGCGATCGCCCTATTTACTCCATGAAATGTATAATAATAATAACAATAAATGATGATAAGAAGAATACTAGTAATAATAATAATAGTAATAATAATAATAGTAATAATAATAATAGTAATAATAATAATAATAATAATAATAATAATAATAATAATAATAATAATAATATATATATGTGTATATATAATATTAGAGATATCTAAATTATTGCCTACTTACTACTTGATTACTAAGTAGGATGAACCGGGAAGAAGCGACCTTGCAGACCCGATGGGGTAAATGTTGGGAATCCGGGAGAGCTTTCGCAAAGCTCAGACGACTGAGAAACATCCCGACGTGGATTTTTTTTTTTTATTGGGTTCACCACTTTGAATATGTAGTATAGGTACTACTGTGGATGGTTGCGAAATCCTGCACCAGTTGAAAACGGTGGTAAACATCCCACTATTTATAGGGTTTCAACCTTCCGTCCACCGTAGTATAATCTAGTATACATTGTATACATTTGTATACTACGAGCTATAGATTGTAGTCAAAAAAAAATAGTCACGTTCCTATGCATTCTGTAAACACAGGCAGAAGAAAGTTTTGATGCCTAATAATTCACAGGTTTATTAGATTGTAGCTAAGCTAGTAATTAAATATAATTAAAACTATCTATATAGTTTTTCACTACAGAATTATTAGGCTACAGAATATTATAGATTGTAGCTGAACTTCGCCTAATAATTTACAGCTTCCTGTCCATTCTCCTGGAATGGATGGGAAAATTGGTCAGCCGGACACCTCCAATATATGGTAACACCATGTTTTGTTTTTCGCCAAAAAATCGACCCAATGAATTCCCGGGGTTGAATCATTTAGATCAAAAAACATGTTCTTGAGTTATATATCCCCAAACTCTCTAGGATTTTATAGGATAAACGAATACATCCTTTTTTTTCCATAAATTTTGGGGCTCCCTCAACGGCCAGAAATTAACATAAACACCGGATAGCCGCTAGGCCTATGAGGCGCACAAGGTCACGGTGGACCAAGCGAAAACTGCATCTCGGAGCATGGCATTTCTGCTGGGTGAAATACACAAACACGAATTGCTATTGTTCATCATCATCAGAATTAGAATTAGCAGAATTAGCAGAATTAGCAGAATTAGCAGAATCAGAATTAGCAGAATCATCATCAGAATCAGAATCAGAATTAGCAGAATGAGAATCAGAATCAGAATCATCATCGAAACACATGAACATGAACATTATCAGCCATGATACTGCGGATGGTTGCGAAATCCCTCACCAGTTGGTAGAGGGGCAAAATCCCATGAGAACCCCATTAGATATTTACAATGTTTCATACTTTTCATAGTTACCAACTGGTGCAGGATTTCGCAACCATCCACAGATATCCTCAGATTCATAGAGATTTTAAGTGAGTCATATTCTGTCTAAAAACATAGTTGCTATTAGCACCTTCGATCATCATCAATATTCATCATCATCACCACCATTATCAATGATGATAGTAATACTATTCTCATGACACAGAATATTAACCAATCATAGATTATTATTCTAATCGTATTAATAGATATTAAATGATATTAATAGTACATTATAGTATTAATAGTATAGCTAGTGCTAGTACCAATTATAGTATTCATAGTACATTGTCATTGATAATGTTACCAATCGTACATTGATTAATATTACAGTATCATTACTATTATCATGAAAATAGTACATTATCAATCGATAGTATTAATAGTACGTTATCATTATCATATATAAATAGTATGTTATATTAATAGTACGTTGTCATTATCATTATCATGTATATATATATATATCATTTATAGATGATTTTCCCATTAAAACCTCCATGTATAAGGGATGTTCCATGGCTATGTTAATACCGGAGGGTATATTAATATTATTAATTATCACTTCATATTCTTCAGAAGAAACCAGCGTCACCGTGGCGATGCCTCGGCCGCCTCGGAGGCTCTGGCGGAGGTCCGCACAGCATGCAACGAAGCGCAGGCGCCGTGTTTTTTTTGTTTTTTTTCGAAGCAAACGAATGCCAAGCTAAAATGATTATTGAGCTTATATATGATATTATATAATTATAATATATATATATGTATAATGTATAGTATATGTATACTGTAGATATTCCAGTGGTGTTTTTCCACAGAGATGTTCCTTGTCTTTTTCTAGATCAGTTGGATGTTCCAGCTGGAAGTCTCTTTCAGCACAAGGCCAAGATGGATGAAACTTCCTGTGGCTATAAGGCCTCCATCACGAAGGCTGGTTGTTTCGGCTGGAGGGTCATGCTGGAGTCGGAGGGTAAAGTTGTGGAAATCCCATGGAATCCATTGAAATCCAGGCATTTTTTAGGGACGTTTTTTGGGACGCACGGGGCACTGTTGGCTGAAAGAAATGTTCACCGAAAGCGTGTTGTAGCAGCACTTTGGAGAAGCCACATTTGAATACATTTGACCTCATGAACCCAAAGGGTCTTAAAATAAACCATGAAAAACGCATGACCATGCATCATGTTTCATCGCTCTTGAATGTTTTTTTCTAATATTGGAACCACCATGGCTTTCATCACTTCAACCACCAGCGGTTCGTGTGAGCCAGAAATGCGAGCTGGTGGCGCGCTGTCAAGAAGCTCGGGCGTGCTATTTGGTGTTTGGAAGGGAGCTATAAGGAGATATAATATAAAGAGCTATGGGGATCCACATTCCCTACTAATGTCAACCCCGGATTAATAAACCATAGTTTATTAATTAGGGGGGTATTCCCCCAATAGTTATTATTTGATACTTAAATGGTACCTTCCCAATTAAACAGCCTAGGGGTTTATTAATCCAGGGTTGACATGAAATGGGAAACCAAGGAGCAAAGAGGTTTCCGGAATCATGAGTGATTCATTATAAGTACCCTCTGGTAAACCAACATAGCTATGGAAAATCACCATCTTTAATAGGTAAATCAACGAACTAAATGGGCCATTATGAGCAAATGCTGCAGATGTAAGTAGTTGGGCTAAACATCCTTTTGATCAACTGGAAGACTGCAAAAGAGTACCTAAAGGAAAAAAATATTGCCAAGACCCTAAGTTTAAAGCGGTCCTATTTTCCTTTAGGTACTCTTTGGAACTAATTTTCACTAATTGACAATCTAAGTTGTCACAATCAGTCCTTTTTCCAACATATTACATGTCTCGACGGCAGCAGGTGGTGTTTTCATACACTTTGCACAGTCTACCCTCTGGTAAACTAACATAACTATGGAAAGATCCACCATTTTATAGCTGGGTAAATCCACTATTTCTATGGCCATGGCTTCAATAGCTACGTTAGTCATTACCAGAGGGTATGTCACAGTCACTTTGAGCAGGTCATCAAACTCAGCTTGAGTTGGAGTTTGACTCCCCTGCCACCTATCCAGTTGCCATGGCTTCACTTCGAGCGAGCGTAGCAATCCCAAGGTTTTTTTTCGGGCACCTGTTGCCAGTTGTTGCTACAAAAATGTCTGGCACGTTCGGCACGTTGGACGTTCAAGCAGCCGTTTCGGAAGAACAGAGGTACCATAAATCATGGTTTTTTGGGGTCCAAACATAAGATGGCTATGGATCAAAACCGATGAAACCCAGTGAATCCCAGCTAGAAAAATTGTGGTGAACACCAGGTGACCCATGGGTAAAATGAGCCATGCAAGACGTTTTTATCCCATCGGATGATGATGAAACTGGTTCGTTTTGGAGACCAAGCATCCAAATCCACAGAGATTTCCATGGATTTTTGGAAGTTCAAAATAAGATGCACAGAAAAAAGTTCTTGGAAAAGATCAACTTCTGTTCATTTGAAAAAATCCAAAGATTTACATAGATTTACCAACTTCCAACATCCACTGTAGCTGGTGGGAACATCTTTTTTTCGACTCAGGAAAGCACTTGGAAGACCTATAATGAGACCTTGACCACAGCGAGGACAGAGGAGATATTCCTCAAGGCAGGCTTTGGACGTGTCAATGGAGGCAGATGATGAAAGATGTTGGATGTTTTTGTACCATAATTTACAATAGAAATGGAGGTGTCAATGGGAAAATCATCTATAAATGATGGATTTTCAAGCAAACCATGTTTGATGACACCGGAGGGTAATATGGTTTACATTTGAAGATGATTGAGTTTTGGATCATGCCAAACTCAGTTCATGTTCATGTTCATGTTCATCCCAACTTGGGTCACAATTTCCCCATGCCATTTCACGATGCAAACCCTTTGGAAAATCATCGAGCCTTGGAAGACTTTTTTCTGCAGGCTCAGATGAGCACATTGGAGCGTATCGAGTGCTATTTGGGTGCCTTTGAGTCCGGGACCCGATCTTTTTGGGTCGACAAAAAGGGGGTTCGATGCTGCTTTGCCCCAATGGGGATTTTGGGTGGATTTGGAGCAGGTGGCTGTGTTTTTTTCCAAACTTGGGGTCATACCGAAAGAAACTGGAAACAAGGGGCATCTCAAGAAATAACACAATGATGTGCATTCCCAGTGAAATGTGAAGCTGTCGAAATAATGCACATATCACTATATCAATCAGTGGTTGATCCTTGCTCTAGTGGTTCATTACTAACCCCTCCTCCGAAGAGCAACTACCCACAAAGTTTTGGCAGGGACCCCAAACTGAGCAGATTCATTGCATTCTACAAGGGATTCTGGAGGAATCAGTCCTGAGCTGCACATGCCTGCAGCGGTGGACCCAAACATAGCGGTACAACATCAGCATGCCAACTGATTCTGACCGTGATCCTTGGGTGAAAAACCCCTTGGTCAAATCGTGGGGGGGCAGGGGACGTCCCATTCCCCAGGCTCAGTGATATGAGGGAAGGCATCCTGCAGTGCAAAGACAAGGCGGATTCCCCCACGGAGGTAATCCAGAAGCCATCTACAAAAAGGGCGCTTACTAAGTTAGTTACTATAGTGGGATGGTCCTCCAAGTACCGAAATGAAATTGGTGGCTGACGATTTTTTCGTGCTTTTTTCCGGGTGACCCCATTCATTCATAGTCGGTGGGTAATCCAGTTGATCTCCCGGGTGGGTAAACATATAAAAAGATGTGGGTAATTTTAATGGCCCATTCGGAAGATGATCTAGAGGATCAATGCGAACCCTCCACAGTTTTGGAGGGTAAGCGATCGCCAGTTTTTTAAGCACCAAAACATTCCTTGGGAACGGGGAGTTTCAGCTGAAAAAAGGACTTGTTTTGTAGATCTGAACCTGGCTTATCCCATGTTCATTGAGCTATTTCACAAACAACATTGATCTTTTTCAGCAATACACGTGCTTGATCTGGTTGGTGGTTTGGAACATTTGGATTATTTTTCCATTCAGTTGGGAATTTCATCATCCCAACTGACTTTCACTCCATCATTTTTCAGAGGGATAGGGCGAAAAACCACCAACCAGTTGATTGTTTTTGTAAGACTAAGAACTACCCTCTGGTAAATTAACATAGACCCTGGCAGATAGGGTTTGGAAGACTAGTTTCCATTAAAGATTGGTCATTTTCAGGGTCTATGTTAATTTACCAGAGGGTAATCACTCATTCATTCTACCACGATTCGAATCCTGAGTATTTCAACCATCCATGAGATGATCCCGGTGGAAACATGTCGCCACTGTGCTGGCGCACATCGCGTGTCAGGACTTTCAACAGCACGAGGAAGTCATCAAAATGTCGCCACTTGGGCAGAACAGGGCAGTCTGAAGCCCGCCCCAAAAATGCCGAAGAACTGCAATTGGGAAGCTGGCCTGCGATGATTTTCCTACATCTGATGGTTATTTATGGTTGCTGCAATATAAAAAGACTGTCAACAAGTTCAACCATAGAAATGTGATGATCCCCACTAGGATATGGTTTCAGGCTCAACCACCAACCTGTCACGATTTTTGGTTTTCTCATCTGGGTTTCTCCCCAACTTCGATTGTTAATCATCACTCTCCCAGTCAGATTAGTTTATGCCTAATTAATCTGATTGGTGGTTTCAAACATGGCTTTTATGTTCCATTTCATATATGGTATGTCATCCTTCCCATTGACGAACTCCATTCATGTTTCAAGATGGCAAAATTGCACCAACCAGTCATGATCTTGACTATTCATTGGATTCATTGGATTAGTTAATATGCCCAATCAAACTGCTTGGTGGTGCAACCATTAGACCATGGTTATAAACTCAGTCATAAACGATACCCTCTGGTAAACGTTTACATAACTATGGAAAGATCCACCATTTTCAATGGGTAAATCGACTATTTTTATGGCCATTTTCAATAGCTACGTTAAATTACCAGAGGGTACCCCATTTTCAGAGCATCTTTTCGCCGGATCAACGTGTGGATCACCTTGAGGTTTCACGCCAGGGCCAGACCGGAGCCGAGTGAATGCCAGATGGAACCTTGGTTGGGCCGCGTTTGGGCCACGTTTGGGCCGTGTTCATCGCTTACGTTTCAGTGGGATACCCGGCCTGGTAAACATTTAAACAAAACAGCTATTGAAGCCGTGGCCCAGCTAGAAATAGTTGATGACTACCCAGCTAGAAAATGGTGGATCTTTCCATAGTTTTTTGTAAACGTTTACCAGAGGGTAGATGAGAATAGTCAATAGTCGATACACGTGTGTATAATGATGTCATCAAACAAGGCTGGCTGGAAAATCCCCGAACTAAAGGGCAGGTTTTAATGGAAAATTATCGAACTTAATGGGGATTTGTTTTCCGTCGCCACATGTGGTTCTGGGGAAGGAATCTATCATTTTTCATACCACTAGATAGCTTCTTTATATTTGTTTTCAACGTTGGACAATTTTTAGGGTTCTTGTTTATCAATGTGAATTTCAGCAGGTGTCCCAAGTTGGTATTTTTCACTAGATGTTCCATTGTTCATAGAATTGGATGACGGAAAAATTTACAGGAACCCCCTATATTTCATGGTAAAAACCATGGTTTCCTGTAGATTTTCCCTTAAACCAATCCATTGAATTGTTCCATCCAAGTTTAGCTGATTTCCGCAAGAAAAAGCCAAGTTTTCCCATGACTGTTTACGTTTCGGGCGTCCAACGCAGGACTCCGGGCGAGGAATTTGGGACTGAAAGGTTGGATGACTTTGGGTGCAGTATCCCTATTTGGAAACTTAAAATGACTGTTTGGTTGAGATAATGATGTGCTTACAGAATGTGTTTATCATGTTTTTTACTACGTATTTTGATAAATCAATGATAAATTAGTCAACCATATACTTATTACCCTCTGGTTATTCAACATAGCCATGTGGAAAATCATCACTTTAAATCGCTACATCATCTATAAATGGGTCATTTTCCGCTATGTTAAATAACCAGAGGCTACTTTTTTTTTCTGCCATGGAAAATGGACCATTTATAGATGGTTTACCTATTCATCCTATGAAAAATGGTGATTTTCGCTATGTGAATTTACCCGCCTGGAGGGGATATCTCAGGGCCCAGGTATCCTCAAGTATCCTCGCGATTTCACAGCGGGCCCAGGATAAGGAAAACGTGGCGGGCTATTGTGCTTATGAAGGCAGCGACGCGTGGTGGGGCCCTGGTGGATTTTACGCTTTTTTGGACGGGGACACTATCCATGACTATCCAATGTGTGGCTAAAAGATGGTAAACTGGTTGGTGGTTTGGAACATGAATTTTATGACTTTCCATATTATGATGAATAATCATCATCCCAACTGACTTTCATATTTTTCAGAGGGGTAGGTATAATTCAACATAACTATGGAAAATCTCCATTTTCTAGCTGGGTAAATCAACTATCAATGGCCATTTTCAATAGCTATGTTTACCAGGCCGGGTATCCAAATCTATCCCCTATATGTGGGTTTACCAGATGGTAAAAGAATGTCAACCAGCCATGACTGGGAATATCTGGGAATGGTTTATACTATACCAGCTATTGATATCTATGGTGAGTTGGGTCATGGAAGACATGACATGGTTTTAGCCACATGAAATTGGGCATTGTGGCATTGCGATCATCCCTGGTGGGACTCCCTGATGAAAAGAAGCAGTAGAATGGAATGAACACTGCTTCAGTGACTTGGCAATCCATGACATACATCGAATCTGGTTGGTGGTTTGGAACATTTGGATTATTTTTCCATCTATTGGGAATTTCATCATCCCAACTGACGAACTCATATTTTTCAGAGGGGTAGGGCGAAAAACCACCAACCAGGAATCCATGACTTTATATGGCTATGGGTCAATACCTATAGATACCATTTTTAGTGGGTTATTCACATCCATAAATCCCAGCTATGACTTGGGGTTCACGGCACGGTACCAGGGTGCCATGACCCATCCCCATATTTTTCTTCGAAGCAACAGCCTGTGAGTCCCAACGGTTCGAGCTATGTGATCTCCATGCGGGGGATGGCCTATGGCACTGTGGACAGGTGAATTAGTGGTTTAATCATCCTGAATCAATGGTTAAAATCATTTCGTTAATAATTGTTTAAACAACGTGGTAACTTTGTTTGGTTACTAATTTTCGAAAATTACTATCTGGATCTATCTGGCCATTAGATGTTATTCTCGGTCATCCTTTGGTCACTATTTGCACCATCAAAACATCCAGATCTTTGGGAGGAATCGCACGGGACCAGCCACAGATGAATGGCTTGTTAAACGTCCATGTCTTGTTTTTTTGAACATTTAGCTGGTTGGTGGTTTCAAAAATGGCTTTTATTTTCCATAAAGTATGGGATAATCCTTTCCATTGACGAATATTTTTCAAGATGGTTAAAACCACCAACCAGTTTGTGTTCAATGTTGAAATGATGACAACTAGTTCAACTATAGTAATAAACAGACACCGACTTGAACTTCATAGGTTTGCAATGGTTTGCAAGATTTCGCAAGTAGTGTGTTTCTCCCTCCAAAAAACGGGATGCTGATCCCGATTTTGACCAGCCGGAAACCCAGCCCGCAGCCGGCAGGTAAGTATTACGCCAACACGTCCAATCTCAGCCGGGAGCTCAATCGACCGACCGTGGGATTTTGCTGAAAAGACCCCCGCCTCGAGGTCAATCCTGCAATGCATCCTGTTGCAGTGAGCGCTGCCATCCCTGACTGTGGGAGAGAAACGATGCAGCTGTGGAAAAATATGGAGATCTTAGGAGTTTTCAGTAATTGAGATATTTATATGTATATATATATTATAATTATATATATATATGTTTTGAGAAAATCATCGTCAGTTATGACTCCAGCCATCCGAAGATGGTCCCAACGGGGTAGGGCGATGCCTGCCATAGCACCTGCCGCCCGTGGTTTTTCGCTGAAGCTGCGCGAAAAAAGGCTGAGTCGGTAACCTGGTAGCAACCCACAAAAAAAATAGAACAGCATATATCTATATATATATATAGAAATGTATCTAAAATCCTAGAATCATGGAGAGTTACTAGAGTTACTTTTCTATTTTGTTTGGAGGTTTCTGTTAACTTTAATGACATTCTGGCTGATACAGGATATGCGTTTCACCTCTCCATAGTCACCATTTCAGGCGAGTGAATACGAAAAAAAAACATCCAGTTGGTTGTTAATATCCCATTGTATCCCCATAATTATCCTATCATGGTTGATTCTTAAACATTTAAGTCCTCCATATGTTTGCTTCAATTTCCCCTAATTCCCTCATGATTTCCCAAGAATTCCTCTATAAGAAATCCCATCATTGCTGGATTTCCCCTACAAGGTGAGACCGGCAAACGATTGCTGAGTCAGCTGATAGCTTGGCGAAATGTTGGCTTTATCGAAGATATAAATCTCAGGAATTCATGGCTGAAAAAATGGTCCAACAGTACATAACATTACTAGGCCTGACCTAGTCGAGCTATAGATAAACCATGATATCTGCTCCATTAAGTATAGAATCTATCTATTTATATACACAATATATCTATTATCTATCATTATATTATTATATATATATATTATAATGTATATATATATATATTATAATGTATATATATATTATAATGTATATATATATTATAATATATATATATATTATAATATATATATATATATTATAATATATTATGTACATTATATACATATATATATACACATAATATTGATGTCTCATGATATCTCTACCATAAAACATCCATCCCTGCCTTTGCCGAGGCTCCGCATCTTCGGTGCCTGGCACCTTAGCGCCTTGGAGAATCGACGAGAGACGCAGCGACGCGAAGTGCGCGCTGGGGTCGCGGTGGGTCGCGGTGGGTCGCGGTGGGGAATATGTTTTTCCAGATCGTTTTCCATCATTTTCCATCATTTCTTCCATCATTTCTTCCATCATTTTCCATCATTTCTTCCATCACTTTCCATATGTTTTTCCAGATTCCTCTTCCTTGTCACAACACGAAGCTGTCTCTGGTTTCGCGCTTCCGCAGGTGCAAGTGCGGCAACAACGGGCCATGAGCGACGCCGCGAACCATGCGCAGTTGGCGCCCGGCGCACCCAGGGCACCGAATCAAACATTTGGAGGGTTTAGCATGGTTTAACCATCAAAAACGGTGGGTTTACTATGGTTTAACCATGAAATAACCATGAGGGTTTACCCTCTGCTTATCTAAACATAGCGGCTATCGATCGTCCCAAATCGATGATAAACATGATGATCTACGAAATCGATAGAGCGGGGGTTGAAATAAGACATGTTAATAGATTAAGTTGCCATGATGATAAATGGAGGTGCTGTTATGATTCAATGATAATTTTAGGGCTACCTCATCTCATTCTTTGGGAAATGTTGATAAATGGCTGTTAATCGAAAGGGGCCCCCAACTAAACAGCACATGGGTTATAAAATTCCGCGGTTTTGGTAGACATATGACTCAAGACTCACCGACAAAGGACCAAGAACAATGAGAATTCAACCCAGAATTCATCATTTTGATTTATCTAGCGATAAGTGCCCATAGGTTTGGCTGTCCCACAACAGTCCAGCAGTCCGGCCATGACAACAGCAGCAGACATAGCTCACCTTTAGTTGGATCCATTAAATCTAGTAGATCTGCGCACCCAGGACCCAAGAATTCAGGCATTCATAATCAATGGATGGGAATGGACCATTAGTAACCATTACTAACCATTATTAGTAACCACGATTAACTAACATCAATCATTAACCATTAGTAATCATCTTACTGGTGCGTTTTACGTAGGGAATGGATGGGTTGGGAATGGGGTTGCTGGGATGATGAAATTGATAGTTAGCCAGTGGATCATTCCCGAAAATTCCCGAACCGTAAAACGCACAAGTAAGTAATACAAGTATACCATGGAATGCCAGAGTAATTACCATCTGGTTATTTAACATAGCCATGGAAAATCACCATGTTTAATAGGTAAACCATCTATAAATGGGCCATTTTCCATGGCTATGTTAAATAACCAGAGGGTAAATGTCTAGATTCACCCTATTTCTGAAACAGTTTCTGACTCATCTCCAAATGACATGGGATTTTTCATGGTCACATGGTTCAGTTCTCCTGGGTGATTTTTGATGATCATTCCCCATAGGGAAAGCTATCAACCAACTAGCATTTCATATTTTGTATTGATAATATTTTATAATGATATGGGATGTTTTTGCATAATGAGATGGGATAGTTTGCATTGTTGCAATTGGGGTATTGTAACAACTCAGATGTTTTTTGCTGAAGGAATTGACATGTCGATGACCTCACCGTCAATGTTACTGGAAATGGTTCTTTGAAAGAGGTAACTATCCATTATCCCCAATGTTTTTTTTTTTTAACGTTAGGTTGGTTTATCCAGATTGATAGATCATCCGGATAATTTTTTACTTCAGGTTTATCCAGATTGATAGATAATCCTATGCCCCGTTCATATTAAAAAAAAACTCCCCAGAAACAAAAGTGGATGTAGGGGATGAAACCGCATATTCGGGACCATAGAATGGGAGTGTTTAGTTTCTGAACGGGGAATATCTGAGTGCATGAAATCCCATATCAACATTCAATGTCATTCAATCCTATTCCACATATATGTATATATATAAGAATAATCATATATACATATATTATTCCCCATATAATCCCATATGTTCCACATATATTCCCCAAATATATGATTATAATTGGATCAATAAGAAATTATATTCCATGATAACCATTGATCCACCAGTTATCCCCCAATTCTTCCAACAAGGTGGGCACCCCGTTACTAACAGGTAGCTAAGTTGGTTTATAACTAGGTTGACAAGTTGGTTCATGGTAGATACATCTATATATCTGGGTAAATTATAACGACCTCACTGCGACCTCACTGGAAATCATGGTTAGTAAGGGGAATCATCAATCATCCCAAAATGGCCTTAATTCAGGTTAGGGAAATATTATAATTTACCCAGATCTATATATATAAGGGGTTTATAAATCAACTTTAAAACTGGGGAGTCCCCCAGCCCATCGCCCAATTATTCCAATGATTTCACCCAAGGCGGAATTCGGGTTATTCAAACACAATAGTTTGGGAGGAGGGTTTCTTGCGACGGTAACAGGTTTTTTTTTCAAACAGTATATAGCAACCTTACGAGATAGTCTGGTTTTTCTTTTGCGACAGTCTCCACAGAGAAGGGTTTTTTGCAACGGTTCGGCGAGGGTTTTTTGCGACGGTGTCCCGCGACGAGGTAGTGGTAGCAATGGTACAACATTGTCGGTAGTGGTTCTTCCTGGGTTGCTTTTGCCAACACAACTGCAGTCTCTCCACTGAACCGCAGCCTTGCCTTGAAGGTCTTGCAAACTCTATGGTGCCCAGAGACTTTGAGTGCTCGAAGTTTGGCGGCTTTCTTCAGTGGTGATAGCAACTTGTGTTTGCAAGCCTTGAAACTTCACTTTGGAGACATCGATTACTTGAGAGTCAACCCGGCTTCAGTTCTTTGCTCTTGCCCAGCTGCGGCTATGCATGCGCAGTGTGAACATTCGACTTTCCTTCGCAGCCTGGCGCTCCCGAATCTTCCCCAGCCGCCCATGATTCTGACCGACCTGCCCATGAGCCGCAAACGTTCTGGCCGCCCAAACAACTCTGGCGCCCCTCCGCGCAAGAGACGGCGTGGCGCGGCAACACGTCGATAGTTGCTGCAAACAGGTCCTGCAGTCCAACTCGATTGGAAGCCTATATGACACCTGCAAAAAACAACCAACAATAAATTCAAAGATGGATCGACAATATTGCACAGACACAGTGCAGCTCAACATTCTGCTTCAGAGAGTGACAAATGCCACGGAACAGCGAGTTCCAACAAAAAATGCCGCTGCTAGCAGAGTGCAACACTGCTTTGAGTTAATACTTGTTTCATCTTGTTTGCGACCACTAGTCCAAGTGGCGCTGCCAGGTCTGTCCCATCTTTGCAGGCGCCCCAGCAATGTGTTGCGTCTCCCTTGTTTTTACTCTTCGTGTCCTCTGCCGTCCTTGCCAGGTTTGCCTTCGCATCGTCCGGGCGGGGTGCAACGCCTACATACGCACATGGTTTTTCTTCTCTGCATAGCGCCCGCCTTGCCGTGGCAGAAAAGCTCAGTACCACCTCGAGTGGGAAGCCAAGAGGCGCTCATAGACCTTGACTTGTTTGTGTGCTGTTGTGGAAGAGATGGTGTTGCGGATGTTGTGCACGAGGTGTGGTGTTGCGCAGCTGCGCGTGGTGCTGTCGCAATAAAACCGAAGCCCCAATAGTTTATAAGCCCATATCAATTATAGTCACAGTTATATCCTCCATAAACCAGAGAATTCACCAAGGCACATGTGTGTCAACTTAACTAGCTCTCTAGGTTGCTTAAACCTCCATTTTTGATGGTTATATCCCCATTCCTCATGGTTATATCATGTAAAATATCCCCATATCCCATTCAAATCATAAATCAGCTAGAAATGCCATGAAATCCCTATGTTTGTTGCTTAAATTCAGATTTTTCCCATATTTTTCCGAGGGAATCCCATTTTTCGTGCCATTGAAAACACAATGGCTGATGCGACTGGCCCCAGGCTACAGAGATGTCAAGAACCGGGGTCAGTCGCCCAGTGCGTTTTCTCGTGTATGAAAGAGGCATCAGAAATAGGGAGTAAAGATACCAAATATGTATACATAGATAAATCTGATAACAATTGATCATAGAATACAAACATATACATATCAATCAATGTAAAAAATTGCACATATTTGTCATAATTCTATGGACACACACACATACATATATATATATATATATGTCGTGATCATATAGTTAGATGAGTTCCCATTAGTGATCACATACATTCATATGACACACACATATATATATATATGCCAATGATCATATATGATCACTTATATGGATATATATATGTGTGTGATTGTATAATTATACAGTGATCACAGTCATATTTTCAAATGAGATTTGCCAATCCACACAGGATGTTTCTGCCCACCACTGGATAATGATATTAGTTTCAATTACCACTGGAGGTCCTTTCATTGCCGTTTGCTTTGTGAGTGGCGCCTCCTGGTGGTCCAAAGAAAGACCCGCATCTTGGCGGAATTCCACTAGGAAGGGCTGGGAAGTAAAATGGGAGATGCGGCGTTTTTTTGGATACAGAAAATGTAGATATGACTATACTTAATGGCTTTATAAACCAACAAGAATGGGGATTTCATGGGATTTCTTGGGGGATACATACACATATGACTATAGTTAATGGGTTTATAAACCATGATAAACTTACAAAAATGGGGATTTCATGCGATTTATAGTATATATAGCTGATTTATGATAGCTAAGTTGACGCACACAACACAACGGGTCAACACTAGGGTCTAACTTTCACTGGGCCTCACCTCGCAAGGATATTTGGGGTTGACTTAACTTGGGGGTGTCCTAAAGTTCTTCAAGTCGTGGGAAAGAAACCACCCTTTGGAAACCACTTCTTTGATGCTAATCTGTTTGTTTGATTTGATTAGAAACCACTTAAGTTTGATTTGTGGAAGGAATCACACATTACTTTGTTTGTTAATCTCTTGATTTTCGTGCGGCCCAAACTCCCACGATGTAACATCAGTTTTCCGCCAGCCATTTTTCCGCCAAAATTGATGGTTCATCTCTGCGATTTTGCCATATTCCTCCGAAAAGAATCATATGATGTTATTGTATACTACTAGTATTGGAATAATATACTACTATTATTATATTATCATATGATGTTATTGTTATTTTACCATATAGTATTTACCATGGTGTTTATTACAATACTCTACTATTGCTATATATTTACCATACGTTTACCATACATTTAACCACATTTTCTCAGATCTTGCCCCTTAGGTGAAGCGCAGCGAAGGAGCTCAGTGAAGTGGGTGGCCTCAAAGGAGGCTCATCTGCAGGTGGGGTTTTCTGCAAGTTCCACTGGCTTCCAATGGGATATTGCTGATATATGATATATATATATAACTATATATATATATATATATATATTCACATACATATGTATACTACTGGCATATACATATATATATATATGTATATATTGCTGGGATAATATGACAGAATATACTATGAAGATACTGGGATATCACTAATAAATGATAGATGGTTGATGGATGATAGTAGGACTCCACTGGTGACCAAGGTGGTGAATCTGATTGGTACCCACTGGTAATTTGTCACAGTTCGCTATTGACAATGGCCCATTGAAATAGTGGATTTGCCCAGCTAGAAAATGGTGGATCTTTCCATAGTTTTTTTTTTTGTAAACGTTTACCAGAGGGTATCATTTCAATACCAAACAGTCCCTGATTTAATTATTCCTCAAAGAAGAATATTGATTGTGGGAATTGGATTGGGGACTTATATGCTCCGGCCATCCGAAACATGCAAGGGACGGACACGGGTTTTCAGAACCATAACTTGAACTCATCTGGCTTGGGAAATGTGGTGAAATATGGTCATGTTCCCAGATGGCTATCAAACGAATATCGAGGGTGATATTCATTACTATCACCATCACTATCTGTATGACTATCTGAAGTTGATATTATATAATCATATATGTGTATATATAACTATATAAATATATGTATTGATAGTACATGCTGAACATATGGGTGAATCCACCTGTGAATAGATTTGTTGCCTGCAGAAAAGCAGGATGGATCCCCAGGGTTGTTCTGGTGGCACCTGCGGCACGGTTTTTGAGTTCCAGAGCTCTTAGCTATCCCAAAGGTGGGGAATGCCACCGAGTCTATGAGTTTGCGCAGTTTGAGTCATACCAGGTGGTTCTAATCCCTACCCGTTTTTCGGCGATACACCTGATATGTCACCTGACTTGGTCCATGGGGTAAGTAAGGTGATTTAGCGAGGTCGACCTGGGGTCATAGCAGTCACTGCGTTACGAATGAAGATACCCTCTGGTAAACGTACAAAAACTATTGAAAATGGCCATTTATAGTGAGTTTTTCCATTAAAAATGGTGATTTTCCATAGTTATGTTAGTTTACCAGAGGGTACACCAGCTGGAAACGGGGGACGCTATGTTGAAGTCCCACCGCTAGGAAACGATCCTTGCCGCTTGTTGGGTGCCAAAGTCTGGAATCGGGTGGGATCGGTTACCCTCTGGCAGTTAAACACACTCTTAAAGGGAAAGAATCCACGATTAACCTTCATCGCAGTTAATCATGATTAAAGTTTCTCTGGCAGTTAATCATAAACTAACTCTAGGTGTATCAGATTTATGAATCAAACATATAATAACTGGATTTGTTGATTGCGGTTGGGCAAGATACGAATTGGATCCAATTGGTTGTATCTTCATTTTGGGTGGAAAACCACTCTGACTTTCGCTGGAGGTGAATAGCAACCCATTTTACCTCAAGCCTTTTGATAAGATTGGTTTACTGGTTGGTGGTTTCAAACATTTTTTATTTTCCATTTCATACATTTCATATATGGGATGTCATCCTTCCCATTGACTTTCATATTTTTCAAGATGTTTAACACCACCAACCAGTTTACTAATTAGTGAATATAGGTAATGGCTATATACCTTTGAACTGTAATACTGAGGTCACAGCTGAATCGCCCGTTCTCACATGTTCATCTCAGCAGTGGAACATTCCCATCAACCCAATTTCACTCCCAAGCGTTTTGTTGATCAAGACATCAAAACATATTACCTTCTGGTAAATTAACTTGTTGACCCTGAAAATCACCAATCTTTAGTGGAAACTAATCTTCCAATCCCTGTCTGCCAGGGTCTATGTTCATTTACTGGAGGGTATATGTTATACTACCAACCAGATTATTATTAACCATCATTAACCATATAATAACCATTAATATTAACCATTAATGATGATTATTAGGTGGCTCAACCACCAGTTAGGGTATTATCTATATAAATCATGCTCAACCGTCATGAGATCGATGAATTCCATGAAATCTCCCCACGTTCTCGCTGTTTTTTGGCGCCTTTTTTTGTGCTCCCAGGCCTCCGTTTCTGGCACGAGGCGGCGGAGCAGCACGGCTCGCAACGTGCCAAAGCGCAGGCGCAGGGCGAAGTTGGGAGCAGCTCCGGGGTTTTACATGAGCTATGGCCAATACTCATGGTTAATAACCATTAAAAACGGGGCTAGTCATCCAATGGTTCAATCCGGGATTTATCATAACCATTATTTTTGGATTATAAGGATCCTTATTATGGATGGGATGACCATGAAAAACATATAGTGAGTATTGACCATGGCTCACATGGTTTTACAGCGTTTTGGTGAAAGTTTGACAGATTTGTTGTCTTTTTCAAAAACTCCAGCCACTACCAATTTGCAGAAGGTCACCCAGCAGCAAGGCGTTGCGGGAAGCGCAGCAAGAGATGCATCTCAAGAGCCTCAACGTGCTGAGGTGGGAAAATCCTCCAGCAAACCTCGATGATTCCATGGTTCCAACCATGGAAAATTCCCTCTACAAATGGGGGATGAGCCATGGTCATTGGGGGATGTTTGCTGGGAATTTCCTTGGGATTTTTCAGCATTTTGAGTCTATAAGGATCAAGGTTTCTTGGATCCATGGGGATGTCACCATCCGAAGCGGAGGATTTGTCCCAGGAAGCCAAGGGAATGCTGAGAAAAATGTTTTTTTTTCGCATGAGAAATGAGGCTTTAGCTATCGAACATGCGGGTTTAACCAAGATGAATAGGAGGGTGACTATAGTCAAGTCCGCCAAAAAAAACACGATTTAAAAACCAACAAACGCCCAAAACCATAGCTCAATTTGTTCCCGCGGTTGAAACCAGCAATGGTTAAGTCCCTTTTGGGACTTTGGGCCTCCAGGGATATATACTTTATAAATCTTTATGATCTTTGTGTCATCAATCTCTGAATATATCTGGGATGTATCTCAGATATAGTCCACAGCACTTCTTTATAAACAATCGCGACTTTAGCTCGTGACTTTTGTCGGCATCTCCACATCGGATCTCAGGCGCCGGCAAGAATCCGAGGACGACGCCCTTGAGCAGCTGCACTTTTCGGTCGCCTGGTGGATACGTCGAAACCGGGCGGGACTCCGTCATGAAACACGGCTGGGGACTTACCCTCTCGTAAACGTTTACATAACTATGGAAAATCACCATTTTTAATGGGTAAATCAACTATTTCAATGGCAATTTTCAATAGCTATGTTAGTTTACCAACATCCCAGAAATTCGGGATATCCATCTATTAACGTCATTAAATGGTGATGTAAATAACATGTGTTGAGGAACATGGGTTTACATCATGTTTTCGTGTGTGATGTGAAGACCTAGGTACCAGGGATTTTTGCCAGCGAATGGCGTTTCTGTTGTGTGGAAATCATCCTTTTGGCCTCCAAAACTTTGGTTTGATCATGCAGCACAAAGCCGCAGGGTAGGCAGGCATTTGGCCTGACAAGATTTGGGGCCAGTGGTGCCTTGCATTGCCTGACCCATTCGTCCCAAAAAACAAGAGACCCTCTGGCAATGCAACAGTTTACCATGGAAAACATGCCAACTGAAAGCATGGGCAAAGCATCTACAACCAATGACTTTCATGGGTCATTTTCCAATATGGAGGTTTCCAAAGTTATAGGGGTACCCCATTTCATCATCCATTTTGGATTGGGATTTTCCATGAAATAATTCATCCATTTGGGTACCCCGATGGCAAGGGGAACCCCACTATATTTTCCATGGCAAACCATGAGATCACCATGTTCCACTCCGAAGGCTTGGCACCAGCATCTTCTGAACGTTAAAATTGCCAAGGTGGAGAAGGACCCTGGACATCGGACGACCGGATTTTCATGTCAAGCCCGGATTAATAAACCATAGTTTTTTAAAAATAGGAAGGGGTTTATGACAAACAACTATGGTTTATTAATATATCTAACTAAACTCACTAAACTAATTAGGAGGGGTACTTCCCCAATCGTCATAATCATTCATAATCTGATACTTAAATGGTACTGACCCAATGAACACAGCCGTTTGGGGTTTATTGGTGCAGGGTTGACAATTATAGACATATGGCTCAGAGCTCCGAGGAAGTTGCTTATGGGCAGATGCTTGTTGCAGGATGGTTCCTCCCCAGTGATGTTTGTTGCTTTATAAACCCAACATCCATGAACTCGTTCGTTATATCTACCATAAACCATAGAATTCAGCCACTTCTAAGGCAACTGAACGCTATCTTGGGGGCCCCATCCTGTATTGATTCCAGGATTTCTTGCCTGATTACTATAGTTTTTTGTTGGAATTCAAATTTTATGCGGTTGATCGGTATGAACCACAGCTTGAATTCCGGTATGCGCAGGAAAAGGCCATGGCCCGGACCTTTGGGCAGCTGATGCTGGATGACGAGATGTTACGGTGCCGGTCTTTCCGGGGCACCTGGACTCCCATGACCGCTGACCTACCAAGATTTGACCATGGCATCAACTCCCATTTTTGGCGAATCATCCAGTGACTTAAAGTGTAGATAACAATCAGAAAACATCACAGTTTTGAGATGTTTTTTGGTGACTTATTTTCTACAATCTGCCGTATTACCAGATACCACCTTTAAGTTTGTCATTTTTGGGCTAACTCGGATCAAGTGAGTGTAATAATCTGGTGACCATGAGTGATATTACATAATATGTCGTCACTATTTGAGTCCCTATAACATAATATTTAATGTTAGTGACTAGATTTAGTTCATAATCTATAGTCACTAACATTATAATAGGGACTTTCTGCTTTCACTTTAAAACAACATGACTTTTGGTAATGAAATCAGATCTTTTCCGGAACACAACATGATCTTTTCCAAGAGTCCCAGGCATCACAACGGCCCACGCCAGGTCTCGGAGCTTCTACCAGTGGCGCGATGCCTTACATGCTGCACGCCAGGAGCCCACGCGACTGCGTACGTACGGTTTTTGGCTGGGTGAACTTGGACCCAGATTTCTGGCTGCGTTGTTGGATCTCACACTGGGACCCAGATGATTTTTCTCCTCACTTTTCATCAAGGGTTTCCATCAATGCTTTCCACCAATCATCAAGAATCTGGGTAAATTATAACGACCTCACTGTTCTCTCTCACTATAATCATAGTTAGATTGCTGGGAATCATCCCAAAATGGCCGCAAGATTCAGGCTAGTGAAATATTATGGCCTTTACCCAGATGTTTGATACTTCCATGAGATCCAACCATCCAGATCAAACCATCTTCTCAATCATTTTGGCCGCCACATTTCGTTTGGGTTGCTTTGAAAACCGTACTGTGCCTTAAAGTGCTGAACGTATACGGATTTATATAGCTCATTTTTCTTTCGCGTCATTTTGGCATAGTTTATCAACTCTTGATCTTCCCCCAATCCCCCTATGACAGCAGGATGCTCTGCACCAGGCACAGGCGCAGGAGGCGAGGGGGTCACTTCAAGCCCAGAGGACACCAGATTGACTAGTCAGATTTAATATTGGGTATAAATTAACCATTACTATAACCAGATGGTTTAAGTAAAACATATTAAATCTGGTAATTTACTACCAGTAATTCACCAAAATTCAGGTTTTAACCATTAACCATCTGTAAAACATTGGGTTTTTGTGGTACCCAGATACTAGTCAGATGAAAAAACCATTGGGTGAATTGGGTGCCTTCAATTTTGACCACCCATTAATGAGGGATGTAGATAGTAATTTACGGTTGGAGGCTGACTGAAGGCTTAACAGGCTTTTGATATACCTGGAGTTTGCGGTTTACCCAGTTTTTTTAGATCCCGAGCCAGATGTGAGCGTGGTTTTGGTAGTATGCTTATACTACAAAGATTTACTCCTCAAGTACTAAGTACATTCAAGTACATGTTTATACATGTCTACTGTTCTATCATTCCGTAGGTATTTTTTTTGTCACATCCTCTAAGGGTTGCTGGCAAAAGCACTTTCGGATTGAAGCAATCGCTGCCCTGGGCCATTTCACAACACTTGAGTGGTAGGCAACTTCCTTGAAGACAAATTGTTAGTACCCCTAGAAACAAACTATGACAACTAAATATATCAATTCATAAGCCCTTTGAGACTCCCATGAAAATTGAGTAGCACCGTATCTAAGAATGTGGGATTCACCCGATGCCATAAAACAACGATCACTTGGTTTCTGTCCTTCGAGACGTGGCCAACTGACAATTTGTGGATCCATTGAATGCAAGATTTTTACGTTGTTAACTGTTCGGTGGATGGTGATTACAACTGTAGTCAGGAATTACATTATTACTGTTTATTTATTTATTTAGTTGGTTATTTTAATAAAGACTTTATAAACCACCTTTACAACTATCCAACTATAGTCAGAGTTTTTTTTACTTGTATAAACCAACGTTACAGCTATAGTTTTCGTTGTTTTATTGGACCAACGTTAACCGAACGTTTGGGCAACGGTACACCACCCTGGGCGTTGCTAGGCCGAGGAGAGGAGAAAGGAGGACTACGAGAAGCGCTTGCAGGTCATGAGGTGGGCGCGGCGCACGGTGACCGGGAAGTTTTCCGAAGTGGTCGTCGAAGAGCGAAGATGCGTGAAGAAATGGTGGTTAATATGTATTAATATGTGTTAATATATGTTAATAAATGTTAATAGATGTTAATAGATGTTAATATATGTTAATATATGTTAATATATGTTAATATATGCTAATATATGCTAATATATGTTAATACATATTAATATATGTTAATAATTATATGTTAATATGTGTGAATAAATATTAATATATGTTAATATGTGTTAATATGTGTTAATATGTGATAACATATGTAAATATATTTTAATATATGTTAATATGTTTTAACATATGTTAATATATGCTAATATATGTTAATGTATGTTAAACAGGTCAATATTAATGTTAATTTTTAATATCAATAGTCAATAGTGATAAAGAATGGATTATCATGGGATTGGATGTGATTTTGTCTGTGATGAACTGTGGTTTTCATCTCAATAATCTATGTGAAGCTGCCGTCTTTTGGTTCCGAGGGATGGGTACCCTTTTATCGCTGGATGGTTTAATTCATGGACAATCACAATCTATAAATGGATGATGAAATGGGGTACCCCTATTTCTGTTTTAAAAAACCCATTGATGAATAGAACCGTGATCAAACATATCAAACATGTTTCTTGCCTTTTAAATGCAAATCCAGAGTTTGGTATCTAGACACTATCTATACATATTTGATATACTCTATCCGTTCTATCCACGCATGTGATGGCACAAGCCAACATCCTTCAGGGAAGCCTTCAGAAGCTCCAGCGAGGCAGGGGGTTGAATCCCGCAGATATTTATTGGTGTATGATGGTGTATGTGTATCTGGGTAAATTATAATTCACCTAACCTGAAATGTTGGGCTATCTTGGGGATGATTCCCCTTACCATGACTATAGTGAGGGAGAACAGTGAGGTCGTTATAATTTACCCATATATATATAATGATATACATAATGGGGATATTTCACCGACAATATGAGACATGGGTTTGCTTCAAGACTCAACATGCGGCATATATGTATATACATATTGATCAATTGCAAGTTAGGGAAAAGTGATGATAAGCCTTAGAATTGTGGGCTCCAAATATTGAGACAGCCTAGAGATGTGGGTCGACAAAATTGGATAAATGCTCTGGTTGGCCATTGAACCCTCAGCTCACTACAGTAGGTCCAACAGAGATTATTCAAAGAGTCTGAAAGATGCAGTTTGTCCATTGTTCGGAATAGGTTTTTATCACCCAATTTGTCGCGAACTTCTGCATGTTCTGTAGCTGAAACTACCAAGGTTGTGTGGTGATATCCTTTTCCTAGTTGCTTAATGGATTGCCATTTTAAGTTGGCTAGCTATATGGGTGTTTCTTAAAATGAAGAATCCCCCAAACCTTGGTTGTTTCAATACTAAAATGGTCATCCATGACTTTGATTTGGAGGTACTGTATCACCATTTTAAGAAACCTCCTAATATCAGCTTTCCATTGGCTATCCCAGCATTTTAAGCATGGAGAATCTCCATTGGGCGACATCCCCATTTCTTGATTTTGATACCGCCATTTTTCGCACTTCGAAGGTGAAATGGCCATAATACCTAGGGATCCAATCCCATTTCCAGTAACGTTGGGGCTCCGGCCAAAATCCACATTCTCCGGCATTGGCGCCTTCACATACCATCAGAAACAGGGATGATTGGATCAATGGGACATAAACCATGTTGAGAAAATTATGTTAGCATCATGTTCCAATTATGTTAGCATCATTTTCTGCACCAATCCACCATTTAGTTCGATGATTTTCCCATAAAAACCTCTATTTCATGGAGTTCGAAGACTTCCAATCGCCACGTTTGAGGACACGTTTGAGGGTAACCAATACTACCAATTCTATTCTATATACATACTAACTGTAGGAATTAAGTATTAACATGTATTAACTATTTGTATCTATTGACCTATTCACTATTTGAATCATCATTATATCCCTTTATGTCCCAAGATTGTTGATTATATCCAATTTTATACCCCTAAAATCGCCATAACATATCATTAACAGACAGTATTACTTGATAGTATAGCTACACTATTAATAGTTCATAGTTGATATTACTATTCATCACTACAGTTAATATTACTTTTGATCAATAGTAATAGCTAATATACTTAATTGCGACACTTACAAATAGTTCACTAGTGCAATTTAATAGTTAACAGTTATTGACAATAAATCTTATAAAATCACCTTAAAATTCAAATACTCATTAAATCACCATTAAATCCCATGAAATCTGATTCTGCCACCACTATTTGATACTTACACAATTTTATTTAATAGTGAATCGTTGATGTAGCAAATATTACTTAACAGCTGATATGACTTATAAACCACTACTGTTGGCTTTATCATGTTATATCCCCATGACATAAAAGTCACCATAGATTCCCACCAAATCCCCAAGGAATCCCGTAGAAATCGGCGCTGCTGGTCTCCAGCTTCCTTGGTTGGCACAGCGTGGCACGGCACGGCAAGAGCCACTCGAGCGCCGCCGCGGCAATGAGCCATGAGGGTGAGAGGTGCCACGGCGAGAACGCACGGGGGGGGGGGAGGTTAGGACCAAGCATTCTATCTGGGTAATTTTTTTAACGACCTCACTGCGACCTCACTGGAATCATAGTTAATAAGGGAAATCATCCCCAAATGGCCATAATTCAGGTTAGTGAGATATTATAACTTACCCAGATTCTATGACAATATCAATGGGAATACGGGAATATGATCATTGGATAGTTTTTAGAAGCCTGAAAATCTGACAATTTTTGAGTGGAAACTCATCTTCCAAGCCCTATCTAGCAGGGTCTATTTCAATTTACTGGAGGGTAATCATATGGGGAAATATATGGGGAATATGGGGAAGTATATGGGGAAAGGGATTTCACCAACAATGGGAATATGATAGGGATATGATGGGAATATGATTGTTGGGTAATAACAAAATCTTACTAATAATCACTAATAATCTGCATAAATTATAGTGACCTCACATCGTGACGTCACTGGAATGATGCTTAGTGGAGAATCATCCGAACGGTTAGCTACTTTTGTTTCAGCTATTTTTCAGGTTAGTGAATTAGTGTTCAGCCGATTCTATGGCAATATGATGGGCACATGATGGTATGACTTACCCTCTGGGTATTTAACATAGCTATGGAAAATTGCCATTTATAGATATACCCATTAAAAATGGTGATTTTCCATAGTTATGTTAGTTTACCAGAGGGTATACCACTTAATTATTTAAGTGTGTTTTAAAATGTCGAATTTACTTCGAAGAATTAGCACCAAAAATTGACTTTGATGGGGGAACATAATGGTAAAGCCTGAGATTTGGGGTATATTTTCAGGCAAGCCCAGGAGCACCCGGAAAAACAGGAGTGTTTCTGAGTGGTTACCCTCTGGTAAACATACAAAAAGACTATTGAACATGGCCATTTATAGGTGATTTCCCCATTAAAACATGGTGATTTTCTATAGCTATGTTGAATTACCAGAGGGTAGATGATGGGATGTTTTCTGTTTGTGAGGATATTTTTTGATATTCCTGACATTTTTTTTCAAAGATGCTCAGTTTTTTGGTTTGCTATAAACCCTAATTCACCATTCCTTGAGCAAACCCTAAGCCGTAGCTTCTATTGGGACTGATCCTTTGGGCCGTTCAAACCAACGGCCCGTTTTTCCTAAGTTTTGGTGAATCCCCCACCTATTATGGCTTGATCCCCATCACCATGGCTTGATTCTATGGCACCATTGGTGGTTGGTTACCCTTCGGTTCTCATGGCATCATTTCATAGTTGAAAGATGTTGAAATTATTCGATGATGTCTTGATGATATATCTATATATATATATTCTTCACTTGATTTCTCATACTATCTGGTTACCCTCTGGTCTGGTAAACATACAAAAATTATGGAACATCACCATGATATAAATCAACGAACTTTCTATGGTCATTTTCAATGGCAAACTGCTGGTCATTACCAGAAGGTATTCCCCCAATCAACCTTAAAATTGCGTAAATTAACACCATAAATCAACCATAGAATTGGTTATTAACACCATAGATCAACCATAGAGTTGGTTATTAACACCATAAATCAACCATAGAGTTGGTTATCAACACCATAAATCAACCATAGAGTTGGTGATCAACACCATAAATCAACCATAGAGTTGGTTATCAACACCATAAATCAACCATAGAGTTGGTTATCAACACCATAATCCATGGATATTCTATGGCTATGTTAGTCATTACCAGAGGCGAACTGTCCGACAGACTTAACAGACTTCGGGATGATCCGATGCTGTTGAAAAAAGTCCCCTCTTAGGGAAGATCCCATGAAAAAACGACCCAACTTTCTTGGGTCATGTCCCATGGGTTTTTTCCATTTTTTCCATGGTTTTCCCATGTTTTCCATATTTTTACCATGAATTTAGGCCATTTTTCCCATGATTTTCCCCACAAACAACCCAGCGGCGCAGGTTCCTGACCTTCCAGAGCTTTTGGGCCTGGCAACTGCACGTCACGAAGCAGTCCCTGCGGCGGAAGCGGCGGAGCGCCTGCGCCAGGATCGGTGAGCAGGTGCGGAGTCAATTTTTTTTGATGTTTGAGTATTTGGTGGTTCATCCCACTTACTAAGTAGGTTATAACCCCAGCTATAAGTGGATTAAACCTACTTATCCCACTTATAACCAGGGATATAATCTACTTAGTAAGTGGGATGAGCCACCAAGTAGCAGATGATCTTTTATTAAATATATGATATATGTGGTAGATCTACTAAAATATATAGACATTTTTGACATTTTCTGGATGTAAGTATAAGAGATTAAGTGCTTCTATAGTTTACTAAATATCATATAAGTATGTTAGTACAGATTATAACATATCAATCCATACGATTTTGTTAAGAACGACAGTAAACATTGGGAAACTAGTAATACCTATGATCGTTCGCGAACAAAAAGATACTATACAGCTGGTTGGTGGTTTCATTTTTTTATTTTCCGTAGTATATGGGATAATCCTTCCCATTGACAAATATTTTTGAGAGGGGTTGAAACCACCAACCAGACATGCTATCCCCAATTCTACGACTATTACCATGATCCCCTGCACCACCATGGGCGGGTCCAGAAGCACAAGGTGGTGCCTCTCAGTTATGGTTGGAACCCCCATCAGCCTGTAGAGATACAGTGGATGGAAGAAATCCTGCACCAGTTGATAGATGGTTTATCCCATTATTTATAGGGTTTCAACCATCCATGGTGGTGCAGGATTTCTTCCATCCACGGTATCTACCAGAATCTACCATAAACCCTAGTTATTGGAGTTATAAACCAAGTTAGCCAGCGAAGTGGGGGATCACCCTGCAACATGCAGGAGACACGCAAAACGCGTCATAGACGTTCAAGGTCACCAAATTCATGTGGAACGCATTTGGAACCTCTGCGTGACACAGTTGGAAATGTTTTTTTTGGAGAATACAAACCATTTTGATGTCGCTTCACCAGGGTCCTGTAAAAAAGGGGGTTCTTTTACCCATCACTTCTCCACAAATACTTTTGATCCTTACTGGATCCATGGTAAATTTGTTGATCTCAAATCTTCAGGGCATACAACATCTTACGACATTTGAACATTAGCCTCTGGTAATTTAACATAGTGAAAATTGCCATAGAAATAGTTGATTTACCCATATAAAGATGGTGATTTCCAGTCTGCAAACGGTTAACGTTTACCGATTCTACCAGCAATTTGAAGCTTTTTTCAGCGGGACATAGCTCCAGATCCTGGGGGTCGCCCTGGCAGATGCTGGACATTTGGCACTTGCGACAAGTGCAGGGCTTGACCTCCGTTGAGGCCCGATCCTTCCAGGCCGCTGCGCTGCATTGGACGGTTGCGGCCCAGTCGTTGGGAAAAAATTGACATGGCAACATGGCATGGTTTGCAGTTTTGGATAATATTGCCAATGGTTACCAAACTAGCGCAGGTGAAGACGGATCCGCAAGATTTTGTCTTCACCAGATTTTGTCTATGAGTCATATTCTTAAAACTGTGATTAATTGATGGGAGTAAAGTCTATGATAAATCGAAACAGAGTGAAACATAGTTGCTATTAGCACCTTCGATTCTGGGTACATTATAACGACCTCACTGCGACCTCACTATAATTATGGTAAGGGGAAACATGCCCAAGATAGCCTCATTTGAGGTTAATGAATTATTATAATTTACCCAGATCAATGATTTTTGACTGGCTGCTCCAGCTCTGCTGGCGTGAGTAAACCTTGGTGAAGTACGTCAGACTGGTTTGCCACTTGATATCCCAAAGTCGAACGTAGTATAGTTCACTTACCTTGATAGCCGGTTTGTAGATACAACTTTCTTGTTTTTTAAATGTCTGGCCATAGAATTTGAAGGGAAGATCGACAGAGCAGCTAAACATGTTCTAGACTAACCAGGGTATTACTTCATGAATCATACATATATATATACACATATAATTATGTATAATTAATTAATCATAATCAACCACGTTATGTGTATATATATATATGACTGGTTGGTGGTTTGGAACATTTTTCATTTTTCCATATATTGGGAATGTCATCATCCCAACTGACTTTCACTCCATCATTTTTCAGAGGGATAGGTCAACCACCAACCAGATCATTATTAACCATCATTAACCATGTAATAACCATTAATATTAACCATATACTAATAGATTAATTAACCATACAATAACCATCATTAACCATTGATATCTAATGAATCACGATTTAATATCCCATTATACCATCATCAAAAAATATCGGTGAACACTTCGGCAGGCGCAGTTGCTGGAGCTGTGGCGACAAGAAGTGCCTTGGTTCGACAAAGGTGGTGCCAACTCCAATTTCACGATGGTTTATGGTAGATATATATCTATATATCTATAGATTCTGTAGTTACTATGGTTAATATATCAGGTATTATATCCCATATCTATCCCGATCTATCTCATACATATTCCATACATATATATATACAGTATATATATATATGTATATATATATATATATGTATGTATATATATATATATGTATGTATATATATATAAATATATCCTATATAACCAGCCAACCCTGGTGCTGCGCCCCGGCTATCCATTTGAAAAACTGCTCCGCGTTTCCCCAGGTCCTCCGCGAGCAGTTCCTGCGGCATCAGCGGCGCCTCGTGCGCCGTGGTGCACGGCGGATCTGCGAGGAATCGCTGCTGCCAGTGACCTGGTGCAACCGTGGAACCCTGTGGAACCTCGGGTCCCTTAAGGTGTCAGGAATATTATGATATAACACAAAGCGGGGCCCCCTAGATAGCTAAGTTGGTTAATAACTCCAATAACTATGGTTTATGGTACTTATAACCATAGTTATTGGGGCTTATAAACCAACTTATAACCAAGGGGCTCCACATTGTAGTATAATCATAGTGTTAATATGATAATGATAGTAATATTGATCGTAATATTGTATGATAATGATAATAGTATAATCATAGTGTTAATATTGATAATTTGATGGTGCCTATTAGCTAATATTGATAGTGACAATAATATCATATGATCAGAATAGTGTTTTGATAGAGCTAATATATACTGTATAATAATAATCTTATATGATAGTACCTTATCACCATAATAGTGATATTGATAACAATCTTATAGTAGATAGTAGTGATATATCATATAAGTTTATATCATCATAATGTCATTATAGCAACTAATATGATAAGTGTTAACTATGATCTTATATGATCACAATATCATAATACAACCATGCTGGGACTATAACTGGGGTAGTTCATCTATGTTAATATATACATATACATGTTAACAACATGTTTATATCATAAAAACCAGCATATTATATCATCATAGTGGTTATGGATGGTAATAGATTAAAAGTAGATGGTCATATATGATCATGACTAATAGTGTGTATTTAATCATAATTATCACCATTATTAGAATACCATAATTACCATATGTGATATTGATACCCCCAGTTATACCTAATAATTAATATCACTATTACTGCGACCATATTATATTATCTCATCATAGTAGTGATAATAGCTAATATGATAATTAGTTTGATTGATAATTGATAATGATATTATATGATCATAATCAAATAATTTAACATAACCAGACTGGGACTATAACTGGGCTATAGCTGGAATTGTTTTGATGTTATATCACCAGAATTGAACTATACTAGGACTACAAACGGGATATGTTCATATTTTGGTAAAACTGGGATAGTAAATGCTCTATCAACATAATATGACTATACAGTATCCCGCAATATGACCTTGTTCATGATAACATATTATAACATATTCCATTTCCCAGCAGAGATAAAGTGTTCAGCTGTCCCATCATGGGCTTGGCTTGATACACAATGATGTACCGGGGCCGGTAGGGCCATCAGCGAGAGTCCTAACATCGCTCCTGTATGCCATGAATATGACAGGATGGGCCATGAACTGGGGTAGATATGGCAGGATGATTCATACTGGGCTAGGATCATCCGATATTCCATACACATCACTTGGTATACTTACCAAGTGCAATGATCCAAGAATGATGGGCCAAGGATGCCTCCACCAGATGCTGATGGCATCATGACTACCCTGAAAAAAGATGTTTGGTTTTCAGTTTTCAAGTCATGAATTGATGATATGTGGTTGTTTGAATGTTTGGTTTCTGATTGGTGGTCTGGAACATTTTTTATTTTTCCATATATTGGGAATTTCATCATCCCAACTGACTTTCATATTTTTCAGAGGGGTAGGTACACCACCAACCAGGTTTGTCTTCATAAAACACAGATCTTTGTAAATGGGATGATTGATTTGACTAATGCATATGAAGAACTGGGATGATGCTTTACTGATCACTAAGATCTTCTGGGTCAACTGTGTGGTTGAATATAATGTTTGATTCCGGGTATAGTTTTAATACATTCTAAATGATATAATATAATGTTTGATTCTGGGTATGCATGATATGGGAAAGACTCTGAAATACTTCAACTTCAACTGAAAACACGGTCTTGATGGGGCAAGAATTTCCATGAGTTGAACAGGTCATCATTTCACACTGTGGCCACCAGTAAACTAAGATAGCTATGCTATAGATCCCATAGAAAAGATGATTTACCTATAAACAAATGGTGATTTCCATAGCAAACTGTTAGTTTACCGGAGAGAACAAACGTGTTGCTTCCATTTTTCCATACTATTTCTATAGATTGTTTTTTTTTCAAGACGGGGATATTCCAGAAAGCCCTGTTTGATTGTGCTTGGTTATCAGAGCGCAAAAACCTCATTTTAGTTGGCTAGATGAATCAAATCCCATTTGGTGCTGGTTATATTGGCAGTTTTGTGAGAGAAATCACGATTGCTACTGGAAAATAAAAATTGTTTGCTTGCACCCCTTTGTTTGCATACACTCCCCATTGTTGCCTTCAATCATCATTTTGGTTGATAGATTCCAAGTTTCTTAGTGCTTAATTTTCGATTGCTACTGTTTAAAACATGTTAAATCATCGTCAAGTCAAGTCTCCATGTTTTTCATCTTCAGCTTCAAAATTGCCACACACATGTATATATAAATATAAATTTATCTATACATCATTGGTACTTGGATGATCCATTCCTCCAGGAAAAAAGTCGCCACTTTCAGTGACCTAGGTGGAGGACCGTGCGGTGACTTCCCACGCCCTGCAGCACTGGCATCAGCTGTGCATTCGCCTGTCGCTGCTCCGACGTTGGAAGGACTCCCGCGAACGCGTGGCGCTGTGGACGCTAGTACTGAAGGAGAATAATGAGGGAGCTGATAGGAGGGGGACTTCAGCAAAGTGGGCACCCAAGAAAACATGGATTTAACGAGCTGAATTGGTGTTTAGCCAATAAGAAGGGTTGCATCACATTTTAGTATGGGCAGTTTTTTAGCAAGATGGAATGGGAGTATAAGAAGCAAAACTTGGACTTCCTGAGTATACAAACTTGGCTGGCTGGAAAGCCACTGAAAAAGAGGATTTTTTCAGCTTGCCATGGGTGAATCAGGGTAAGAATAGACGGAATACCCAGAATACCATACCCAGAGATCTCAAAAAAGCCTACAATATCACCGTGGTGTCATACCTCTTGAATTGGAACTTGGGGAAAATGGCAGGAAACCCATGGAAATCCTAAAACGGTGGGTAAACAAATAGTTTCCGCTTACAATTTTCCTTTAAACGCGTCCATTGATAGATAAATCACCGTTGTTGGTGAAATATAGTGCAATCCCATTTCCCCCCCATATGGGGGGGTTTCCTGAAATAGGGCTACCCCAAATCATCCAAGTCGATGACCATGACTTCGTATTGAAACAACCATGGTGAGCAGAGGTACCCCCCATCTTAGGAAACCTCCATATTATATATATATGTATACATACATACATACATGCATGCATACATACATACATACATACATATATATATATATCATTACATTCCCATGATCTCTCCATATTTTCCCCAGTGAAATCCCATTTCCCCATAGATTTCCCCCATCCAATCCCTCTCCGGCCTTCCGGCCTTTCCCATCCCAAGGTTGAGCCGACAGCAGCAGCAGTCGCTTCAGCGCTGCCTATGGGACGTCTGGCGCCAGGAAGCCTCGGAGCGGCGTAGCCAGCAGCGCGTGGCAGCCAGCTGTCAGAATACCCGTGAGGTGCTGGGAACTGATGGGATGGGGACGGGCTTCGTTCGGCAACCAAAACAGCCCTGGGGCCCTGCGAAATGGATGATTTCACTATAGAACACATGTGATTGCAGCGTCAAAAGCCTCCAAGTAAGAAAGTGATATGGGGTTGTTCGGTTGTTCTAGATAGCCACTCTCAGTTCCCCATGGCTGTGCTTGGCTGCATCCCCTTGACAACTTGATTCAGGTGCAGTTGCACGTGCGTGACCGCATGCTAAACGCGCTGGAGCGATTGTTGGAAGAGTCGCTGGCTTGGGCGATTGGAACACATCATCCATGGTGCAAGACCAAATGGAGTATAGCCAATAGCCATGTGGGTGTGTCTGAAAATAGTGTACCCCTAAACCCAATGGTTAATGATCATTATCCCTATTAAATGGCTATAATTGGGAATATACCCTATTTTCAGACAAACCCATGTAGATCTCCATGTTTGAATTGCTTTGGGGGTTGGATGAATTTACCGTTTGTCCCGGTGAAAGTTATAACCTGTGCTGGATCAACAAGCCACCAGCGCCAGATTCTTCGGGTTGCATCCCATTGTATGGAAATAATGAGGGTCTACAGCAACTCAAACTAGACGCAACCCGAAATAGATAGAACAGTTGGAAACCTGGGAGAACGCAAAATATCATTCTTTTATTCAATCGTTGTCAACATATTTGAAGGAATGGAGTTTAAAGTTTCCCGAAATTGGGGCAACAGATGGCAACAGATCCATTTTCGAGTGAAAACAGATCCATTTTCGAGTGAAAAAACTGTTTCAATTGGTAAAGAAAACCGTTCATCTGATGCTTTACAAGGCGAGGCTCCCCAGTTATGTTTGGTGTAAAAACCCATGACGACTATAGTTATATCCTCCTAGTCAACCCAACAATTAACCAAGGCAAATGCGCGTGAACTTTGCAATCTAGATTGGTTAAATCGCCATTCAATCCCCATTAGATCCCCATTAAATCCTATTAAATCACACTTTGGTTATATATATACATATATGTATATAAATCTTATAAACACATAAAAACCTATAAAAAACACATGTAAAAACCCATAAACACCTTTTAAAACCTCTAAAAACCCAGGTTAAACCCCCATCCGTGGTGAAATCTCCCCATTCTTCATCCCATGAAGAATCACCAGGTCAGACAAAGGTGACCTGCAAGTGCTGCTTCTCAGGCGGAGATACGGCATTTGAAGTGTTCCAAAGCAAGTTTACTATTGTTTAATATAGTTTATACATAATTATATATATAGATATGATATTACTTATACACATATATATGTACATATAGTATAATGTATGTATATATACATAGTTATATGTTGGAACGTGTATCTTGATTATATTATATTATGTTATATTATGTTACATTACATTACATTATATTATTCTCTATTATTCTATATTATACTATGTATGTATATATATATGTTGGAACATGCATCTTGATTTCTAATTCTATGTGGTTTGGTTTACATCTCAAAAACTTACCAAACACATTATATCCATCCCAAAGTTGTTTATTATCTTTTGTTTTTTTCTTGTCCTGGTCCTGATGTCGGAAGATGCAAGATGCTGTTCCTGTTGGATGTAGCATTTTTTCTGTCAAATATTTTTAGCTTCCATCCACAAAATTGGACGATGATTATACCTACGGGTGGACAACCGAACGTGTAGTTGTCACTATTTTGAATTGTCTAACATCTTGGGGTGGGGTGGTGTATTAACGTCCTTTGTAGTAAGAACTTTCAACTACGTTATTGACTTCTCTAACATCTTGCATGGGGTGGGGTGGGGTGGGGTATTAACCTCCTTTGTAGTAAGAACTTTCAACTACGTTATTGACTTCCAACTACGTTAGCATCCAACTACGTTGTTATCTTCTCTATAAACTTCCAACGTCAGCATCCGTTGTAAGACGTACGTTGTTATCTTCTCTCTATCAACTTCCAACTACGTTAGGATCCCTTGTAAGATATCTTCCAAGTACGTTGTTACCTTCTCTATCAACTTCCAACTACGTTATCATCTCTGGTCTGACTTCGTGCAACTACGGTGCTATCTCTTCTATCAACTTCCAACTACGTTTCTGATGTTTGTGACTGGCAAAACTTTGGCACAGATGTGACCAAACCTTGGCGCAGAAAAAAAGACCACTTTCATGTGCCAAAACCATGGCCCCACTGTCACTTTGTGAAATGACCCACCAAAAATTGAGTACTTTTCTGGGGATGAAATGTCCATATTTGATGGCCAGCGCACAGAAAAACAATAAAACCAATGGAATTGTGACGCAAACTTGACAAAAAGACATGAAATCCATTGCAAAACGCCAAACGACACTGGATCCACAAACATCAAAAGGGCAACGCCGCCACGTTCAATTACCCACCCGGCGGGATGATTATCACTGATGCCCAATTGATAGGTCTTTGTCCAGTTGGTGGCGCAACCATCAACTAGACTTGGTAAAGCAAGATTCAGCAAGGTGATCTTGTATGATTTTGAATTATTGTAATATTCACCAAGGTTTGCAATGATTCAGAATGTTCTATGATTGTGCAATGATTTTGGATGCTTGTAAATTTTGTATGATTCACACAATAAAATGCAGCCAGCAAAGCGTGGGTTGAAAATATCGTTGTCCATGATGGCAGTCGTAAAGCACGCAGCAAGTGCAACAACTTGTGTATCGTGACGTCTAGCTGGTGCTGTTTGAAATATCTACGTCTCCATCCCCAATTGATTTATACACATATGACATCTCTGTGTCAAATCAATGATACCTCAAGCTACGATTGGATAACGATAATGATAGATAACAACCCAAAAAAGATGCAGAAAAGTAACATCAAATCCTAAGTTATAATGAGTTCTACTTTTTTCCCATGTGTTTACCCAACTTTTTCTGCATCTTTGTTGGGGCTAGACTAGACATCTAGTTAGTAACCCTTAAAACCAACAGTTGTCTTCCATGCTAGTAGGATTTTAACACATGTTAACCGTTAACCTTTCTTCTATCTTGACTGACTATACAGACTATACATCAAAAAAAATTAAAGATTATGACTACATATCTATATAGAGTTGTTTCTTCTATCTTTATACTAGCTATGACCTTTACAGTAACTATACATATCTATACATCTCTTTTTTGGTGGATAGTTACTGTATACTAACCCCCATAGAGATATATGGATTTCCCATAGTTTCCCATAGATTTCCCCAAAGGTGGATCAAGATAGCTATAGTTATTTGTCATGTTTTCCCATAGATTTCCCATAGATTTCCCATAGATTTTCCATATTTTCCCATAAAGATCGAAACGACGTGCGTTCGGTGAGGTGGCGCAGCTGGTCGGACTGCATGAGTTGGCGGAGGCGGATCAAGGACTCCGTCCGGGGAGAAATGGGAGAGATGGAGGTTGATCAGTTGATGACTAACATATGGGAAAATATGGAAAATCTATGGGAAATCTATGGGAAAATATGACTGGCTGGTGGTTTGGAACCATGGAATTTTATGACTTTCCATATATTGGGAATATATTTTCCCAACTGACGAAGTCCATCATTTTTCAGAGGGGTAGGTATACCACCAACCAGATGAAATCTTTGGGAAAACATACGGATTATATAATATTGATTAATATTGATGATTATGCTATTATTCATTATTGATGATTAATAACATTATATATAGTTAAATTATTGATGATAAATTGATGACTAAATATATTATTGATGATAGTTATTATTAGTTGTTGATAATCTATAATAACTAATAATAACTATAATTTCCATTGATTTAGTATAGGGAAACTATATGAAATCTATGGGAAACTATGAAACTATGTCACTATGTCATCGGGAAACCATAGTGAAATAGTTTCTTAGTGAAATCATGGATGAATTATGGCTGAAAGTACTGATGGAGACATGGGAAATATATGCAGATTCTCTGGTTTTTTGGAGGTTTCCCAAGTCATGGGGGATACCCTCTGGTAAACATACAAAAAACTATTGAAAATGGCCATTTATAGTGAGTCTTCCCATTAAAAATGGTGGTTTTCTATAGTTATGTTAGTTTACCAGAGGGTACCTCAAGGACACTCAGATCTTGACTTGGGATCTGCATCGATCGTTCTCGCAGGAGAACGGCTATGTGACCTCTAGGAGATGTGCCGAAAATGACCTGATCCAATGGTGTCTCGGATTGCAGGTCGTCGACCAAATTCCCGAAAATGTTTGATGGTCGATGCTGGTGAACTGGTGAACTCTAGACCCTAGAGTTTTTTTGCATTGGTGGATGTGTCACTATCATGTTTTTTTTCGCAGTGCTTCGAAAACGAAGCATCAAATGATGTTGGTTAGATTTAAAGAAGAACATTGAAGAAGCATCAAAGAGAAAAAACAAGACCCATGATTAGATTAGAATAGATCATATCCATGTTATATCCATATTGTATCTATATTATATCCATATTATATCCATATTATATCCATATCATATCCATATTATATCCATATTATATCCATATTGTATCCATGTTATATCCATATTATATCCATATCATATCCATATTATATCCATATTATATCCATATTATATCCATATCATATCCATATTATATCCATATTATATCCATATAATATCCATATTATATCCATATTATATCCATATCATATCCATATTATATCCATATTATATCCATATTATATCCATATTATATCCATATCATATCCATATTATATCCATTTCATATCCATATTATATCCATATTATATCCATATCATATCCATATTATATCCATTTCATATCCATATTATATCCATATTATATCCATATTATATCCATATTATATCCATATCATATCCATATCATATCCATATCATATCCATATTATATCCATATTATATCCATATTATATCCATATTATTTCCATATTATATCCATATTATGTCGATATTTGTTTAATCCCAAAGTATCAATCATAGAATTGGATTATGATAAAAAATTTCAGGAAGACCCTATATTTGATGGTAAAAACCATGGTTTCCTGTAGATTTTCCCTTAAACCAATCCAGTGAATCAATCATCAAAGATCAAAATCAATCCCAAAAACATCTCCGAGCTTCGAGGTGCAGTTGGCTCTTCTACACCTGGGCTACTGAGGTGCGAAAAAAGATCTTGGGCGAACATGTTGTAAAACCAAAGGGAAATCCATGTTTTTATCCATGAAAAATGGTGTTTTACTATGGTTTAGCCAGGGAAAATGGTGATTTAATGTTGTGTTAACCATCAAACATGGTGAATAAGCATGAAGAATAGGCTAATATAGGGATTTAAATGAATTTTTGTCCGTCAACCATAGTGATGTAATGCGGTAAACCAAACAATTTTTTCGGCGATGGTTTCCAATTTCTGATACCTTCAACTTATAAAGTAGTTCGTGTACACTGAGAATGTTATGTAATAAGGTCTTCCACTTTAAACATCTCAAGAACGACCTAGTCGGAGATAGTGGGCTCATACAAATTAGTCGGAGACAGTGGGCATATTTTACAACCAGCACTCAATAATACTGATCTGTCCAAACATGGTACAGTAGACCCAATGTTGGAACAGACAACGGATATTTACCCTCTGGTAAACATACAAAAAGCTATTGAAAATGGCCATAGGCCATAAAAATAGTGGATTTACCCAGCTATAAAATAGTGATTTTCCATAGCTTTTTGTTAACGTTTACCAGGCCGGGTATCCCTCGGATACATCGGGATGACATGGCCCAGAATCTGCCAGCTTTGGATGGGGGATGGGATGGCAGAAGCACCACAAACATCCCCCATCCCCCATGGTTCTGGGATAAAAATCATCTTAGTACTATAAATGTCATGAAATATCCCATAGATGGGGGATGTTTCTATAAATTATGAAGATCATGTTGAACATGTTGAGGGCATCATGTTCGTTTATAAACTCAATATCATTGGAATATATCATGGGATTATATATATATTTGCTCATCAATATCATGGGAATATCATGTTCGTTGGTTATATCTCCCAGGATCTTCCCATGATATCTCCGAGTGGCTGCAGGCGCGTGAGAGGCGCCAGCGCAGTATCTCTGAACACTTGGAACGTCAGGTGGGCTGCAAGACACCCCTGGATTTTGGCCCTGGTGGTTGATGAAATTCGGGATTCTACCATCCAAAATGATGGACATCTGGGAGCATGATGAACCATCAACAATTGTTAAAACATGTGATTGACCTTCTGGTGATTGAACATAGCTATTGAAAATACGATGTTTAAGAGGTAAGCCATCGCACTTAAAAAGCACATTTCCATAGCTGTGGTACCAGAGGGTACAGTAATGGGAATTTAATCATCATCAATCTATAAATATAAAATACTATAACATACTATAACGAGATAATTCATGGTAGGATAATAAATGGTAGGCATTTACCACGGAGATAGCTTTCAGATGTGTTATTAATATGTCTCAGCAAGGCTGATCACATATGAATCATCCATAACATATGATGTCAACTGATGAATGTTGATTGTACAGAATATTAATAGGTTTCAGAACAGCTTTAAAATCTACCAATATATATATACTGGATTAGCATTATCTTTGGGGTTGAAATCTGATATTTTCTGGTTGATGGTTTCATGAATGTTTTCCAACCAGAAATCAGGGGATGATCATCCTGATCCCCAACAAAATGGCACCAAAAATGACATGACTTGCAGAGGGGGCTCAAGCACCAAGATGTTTCTTAGGTCAACATCATCTTCATGTTGATTGTTGATGTTAAATGGATTCATTGAATGGATTCAGTTATATGATGAATTATTTGAACTAATGGTGTATGAAGAAACATACAAGTATGTTTCATTGCCAACTGTATTGCCGCATATATTGCCACATGCGTTTACCGGAGGTGTTTTTGAATGCGTGTTGCCCACGAGAATTGGGACCATGGAGGAACATTCCTATCTGGGATCGCACCAATTAAAGTTCAGGGTTTATGATCGGGATCCAGCCAATTATGAATCTGCATACCTAGACCCTCCAAGTACCCATCTAAATGTCTAAAAGGACCGATTTTTACTATGGCTACTTGGAGGGTCTAGGTACATTCGTCTTGAGTCCCAAGCCCTGAGCCATTCGCAGGTTTCCGGTGCACGGGTGGTGCAGAGTCAAATGACTCAGGGTTGGCAAAGGGTGCGGAACTCAGCTGGTGCAAAAGGATTTTGCTTCCGATCACCACCATAATCACCATATGCTCCATGTATGGTATATTTGCCAACATTTACCCTAAAAATCACCCAAATGTAGGTAAATATACCATACATGGATCATATGGGTAATTTCACAAAACTACATCCAGGAAAATTTCACCAAGAATTGAATTCATAGCTATGCCATGTGTAATTTTTACTATAATTTCACCAATAATTGATAGCAATGTGCTACCGTGCTAGCCTCCAGTAATTTCACATAGCTATTGCCCACAAGTTCCATGATTTGGGAATGGGTGATTTGAAACTGGAATTGAAGACCTGTCAGAAGAGACAGAATCAGCAAACATCTCGGAATTGGAAGACACTGGGAAAATCCTCGCAGCGCCCGAAATCGACATCTTCGGCCGCTAGGCGGTTGCAGCACTGGGGCGGCAGCAGATGATTGGGCTCCAGCGACAGTTGCAGGACGCTTTGCGGAGCTGGTGTGGTGGCCCAGGTGGGTTTTTTGGGTGGGTGAAAATTGGTTGATTCAACAGGGATAGAATGTTGATATCATGGTGAAACATGGGAAAAAACATAGGAAAATCATTGAAAATCATGGTAAATCATGGAAAATCATGGAACATCATGGAAAATCCTGGTACATAATCATGGTAAATCATGGAACATCATGGAAAATCCTGGTAAATCATGGAAAATCATGGAAAATCATGCTAAATCATGGTAATCATCCCATAAAATGATATACCCAGTATTAATAATTATTCCATTATTATCCCATTAAATCCACTAGTTGATAGTTACCCTCTGGTAAACGTTTACATAGCTATGGAAAGATCCACCATGTTGAATAGGTACATCATCGAAGTGAATGAGCCATGACTTTAGCTTAGCTATGTAACAAATTACCGGAGACTAACGGTGATAGCATGGCGATTTATCTATCAATGGATAGTGGTGTCGTCCGCTGGCTTTCTGTGAAAGATTGGGGATGGTTTCTGCAGTTTCAGCCACCAAAGATCGATCACTTTTGAAAATTCATGTTTTGAGACCATCTCATTTGTGTGTCATCAATGCATGGTGCTAGATGGCTTGGTGGCTTGCTGGACATCTACATAAATTTCGAGCTTCTGAATGAACGCATTTCAACGGAGAATTTCCTAAAATAGGGGTACCCCAAATCATCCAACTTAGATCATTTTAGTATTGAAACAACCATGGTGACTGAATAGATCACCGGCAAGTAAGTGGCTTCGTGAGGTCCTTCCGAAGCGCTTGGAAGAAGCGCTACCAGAGGTGGGACAGTCCTGGATTTGCTTTCTGTGAAATCCAGAAATCCAGGTATCGTCGATGAGACTGCCATAGATCAAGACAATGGTGGCATCATGAAGTCATGAATGCATCATGAACGCATCGGTGGGAGGCCTGGGTTTGTGACTTCGGGCCATCCATCATGGGTAAGTTGGCATTGCCAAATCCAAATCGAAGGGGGGTCCTGGTTGGTTTTTCCTAGAGATCCCTGTGTTCAAACAGTTTCCCGTCAGTGAGGATATGGTTTTGCTAGTATATATATATATATATCAGTATATATATGTTTCTTTGTTTCGGTACATGCTTGAAATTTCGCGGGATAGATCATCTATCACTGGATTGATTAAAGAGATCATGACCAGTAAACTCAGGAAAGCCGGTGTGTTGTTGTGCTATCCGATCTAGGGCCAAACCCCTGAGGTTTCCATCTGGATTGTAGTCTTACACTTGGACTTTGAAGCCTTCTGGGGATCCATCAATGGCCATTTCAGGAACCAATTTATTGGAGGTACCTACCATAAGGCCCATGTAAAGGCCTAAATTTCAGGGAATATCCTCACCAAATATGACCTTCTATGGTTTTTGGTGTACCTCCATTGGATGTCTCCTGAGTTCCTGACGATGAGAACGATCCACTAATATCCCACTGGAAGTTAGACTTTGAGCAGGGGAACAGACATGAACAGACCACCTTGCGGCACCAAGCTGCAGGCGACTCTGCTCCTTGCTGTGCTGCGCACATCGTGCGCGAGACCTGCGACGCTACATGTGGCGATGGCAAGTGATGCTGCTGCAGGAGCTGTGAATAAAAACAGCAGGAGGATGGCATGGATGATTTCACAATGAGTCAGGGCATGAACGATGCATGAATTCTAGAGTCATACTCAGATGCTCCATGATCTCCATGGTTCTGGTTTATAGCTACAAAACTGATGGATTTTGGGGTGTAATGTTGATACATATTCCAGCACCATGGAGCCAGTTGCCCGTTGTTTTCCATCAACAGAGAGCTCCACGGCAGCATGGCCGAAGGAGAAATCGGCCAAGCGCGTCGAACGTTCCCGCAGGACGGGAAGATCTGAGTTGAACATTCAGAAGCTAAGAGATCCTCAAAATTTGAAGCCAGACATGGGCGCCATTGGCTATCTGGTTGGTGGTTTGGAACCATGGAATTTTACGACTTTCCCATCACATTGGGAATTTCATCATCCCAACAGACCAACCAGCTATTTGTTGCTTTGGATTGGTGGTTTCAGTGATTTCGTAGATTAGAGTCCAGGAATCCCGGAAGCCAACCACTGGTCCTCCCTGCTCCCAAAGGCATGTGGATAGCTTCATTTCTAGGCTACATTCTGCGTGGCTCTTGCAGCAGGCATCCACGGATGGGAGATCATGGGGATGTTTTAGTCCGAAATGGAACCATTAAAAAAGGAAGATTCACCGCAGCTGAAATGAGCGAAGACCATCACAAGTGAATTAGTCCATCAAAGATGGTGTTTTAAACAGTGATATAATGGTTAACATGGTGATACATTGGGAGTAATTATATACCCTCTGGTTATTTGTTACATAGCCATGGTATAGATTGCCCATAGAAATAGATGATTTTCCCAGCTAGAAACCTCCATTTATGGTTGGGATTTTCCATGGCGAACTGTTAGTCATAACCAGAGGGTAATTCCCATATCATCCCACTATTCACCATTGTTAACCCATTGTTAAACCATTAAATCACCATTCAATGATCTGTCTGTGTGATTCATCAATGGATTGGACGGATTGGACCGATGGCTATGTGAAAAAATGGTAGCAATCCGCTGGTTCCATGGGCGCCCAAGAACAAAGAAACGCTGTTTGCTTGCTGTTTGATGGGTGTTTATGTGTTTCACCGTTACTTTCCAAAGAACTTCAAGCTACCCTTTGGTATTTAAACATAGCAGTGGAAAATCATACCATGGCTATGTTACCTTACCAGAGGGTATATCCCCGTATTCATCCACATAACCATCCATATACACCCATGATACCCATAATATATCCATTATATCCCCATTGATTTCCCACTTTAGGTGATTACCCTCCTGTAAACGTCTACATAACATGTGGAGTTTACCCACCATTTGTAGGTCATTTTCCGAACGGGAGCAGGTTTTCCACAACGTTTGGTATGTTCACCCTAGGCCCTAGGGTATCTTATAGAATATCCATATTCCCATCCTGTATGGCATGTGTGGTTCCGAACCTGGCTTTTCTTTGTGTTCTTCGTTTTTGTTAACATGTTAGAAAAGATTGGCATGGCCTGCAAGTTTCACACATGACATGCACAACTGTGCTCTCTCCGCAGCCCTATCTTTTGCAGTTCAAAAGTTGCTGCCGCTTTTCAGTTTTCTTAGAAAAGATTGGCATGGCCTGCAAGTTTCACACATGACATGCACAACTGTGCTCTCTCCGCAGCCCTATCTTTTGCAGTTCAAAAGTTACTGCCGCTTTTCAGTTTTCAATGGATCAAGGGAGACACAACATTTGCATATTTGAAAACATGGAGTCTATATCCAGCTCCCGCAGAAGAAAGAGGCTATCAAGTGCCCATGGTAAAGAGAAGCTATCTAACCCACAGACAGAGAAGAAGTCCAAAGAGCTTCCCATCTTAGGATTTCAGCGGACGCCATCCAGCTGCAACCTTTCATAACTCTGCACTGAGGCACATAGTCGTACGCAGTCCGCAGTAGTAGTATTCATCTGCACATCTACTTCGGGTTGCCTGATGGTTCCTCAGGTAGCTTTGCACCACCAGCCAGCTCTGGCCAGGCGGAAAGATGAATCCAACCACCCAGTGGCAAACTCACCATCAAAATTGGTCGCATGTGTTTCATGTGTGGCAACGGGTTCGGCATCGGGAGTCAGCTGTTGCAAGAGATACTGTATCTCAGAGCGCCAGAGCCACAGACTTGCACCATCGATAGGTTGGCCAAACCTTGGGACTTTTTGTCGGTGTTGGTTGAGTTGGGTTATGACCTTGGCAGCCTTACAGTCGTCCAAGTTGCAGATGTTTGATTGCTACTTCTCAAGCAGAAGAGGGTGAACTTGAGACTGTCTCAGAACTCAGGGCCTTCATCCCTAGATATGATCAAGTCGCTGCTGTGGTTTGTCAAAACGACTCGGGTTGAGTCCCCAATTTGTATGTTCCTCCATTGTGCACTTTTACCTTTTTGGACCGGCGATGCCATGAAACTTTGCCGCTTTCGTTGTATCTGTGTTCATGACTCATGTTCATGACCCCTTTCACGCAGTTCGATTTAAAGGAGCAAGTCTTTTGGTGCGTGTTCCAGCCTCCGATTTAGCGACCCACAGCATTTTGAATGGCCATCGTTCATGCTTGATGCAAAAGTTGCCTCAGAGGGTTGTCGTACAGAACGAAGACCAGCAAAAATGGCATGTCTTGGGGATCATATTGGTTTGGTCTTCACAACCGTGCAGCCTCTGATAGTTGGCTGTATGCTGGGCTTGCGATGTTAGTCTTTGTGGATTTGCGCAGTACAAAAGCTGGAAATGGAGGTCATCCCTGACATTTTTTCATGGTCCGATGCGATGCCGTGCTGCGGGTTCTGTATTTCTTCAGCTTTGAAAGCCAGTTTCGCAGTTCAGCAAATCTCAGCATACACCATGAAAAGTGCGAAAACGACTCTTTTGTCCTGGGCAGCCCAAGTTTTTGAAGCGTTTGATGCCCGTGCTGTGCAGGAGCATCGCCGGACCAATCCCTCAGTCTAGCTTGATTTTGGGATGATGTGCATGCAGCCCTGGCTTTGCAGGAAAGTATAGCTGAACAATGATTGCGGGCTGTCAGTGTTTGCATTCTGGTGCGTGTTCATTAGCACATTTCATGAACCCAAGCATTCGGAAAAGACTCTTGAACCCAACACACCAGATTTGTCCTCGGTACAAGCGATGGCGATGTAGGGAAGTCAACATTTATGCTCAAGAAACTTCACTGGAGCACCATTCAAGGAATCCTTGGTGAGTTGATAGAAGATGGCAACATGTATTGTTTTGTGGCACGCTGTAATTCTGGTTTGCATTGGAGCATCACAATACAACATTCAACTTGAATGCAAAGTGCTTGGAAACGCAAGGGCTAGCCGGATTTGCAGGAAACCATATCCTGGCATCAGGGACCGTGCTGGGGTGTGAATACACGGTTCAAGCTCATGAATAACTTGGACTCTTTCAAGAGATGACACCAGGCCATCAAAACTACACAGGCCGAAGAGTTGAACATTTCCGTCCCTGGTGGGACGACCCCGGCGGTTAAAAAAGGGATGACGCTCCGCTCTATCATTTGCTCGGTAGATCCCATGACAAAGTCTTCAAACAGGATGCGATGATCACAGCAAGACAAAACATGACAAGTATCTGATCGTTGCAAGCATATGCCCATACTCCGATACACATGAGTGTTTGGAACTCTTCCTGGTCATCCTTGACCATAATTTTGAAGATTGGATCATTGCCAGAGTGCCCCTATTGGGGGCTAAAATTGGTTTTGACAATCCACAAAATGATCAAGATGTAGGGTGCAACGTGTCATTGCATGAACTTCTCCATCAGGCATGAGATGTCATCGATTATCATTGATATAAGAATATTCAAAACATTATATCAAATTATGAGGTTTGGAGTTCCAAAAGGCTTTTTTCCGGAAACCATTATTATGGCCCTGATGGGATGAGACTCTCTGAAGTGTTCCTTACACATCATTTGGATGGGAGGTATTTCCAAGAAGATGGAGCTGGGATTCCTCCTGGCATGTTCATTTTCCAAGACACCAAGACCAAGGAGAGACCCAACCAAACATGCGGAAGTTGGACGTTTCTGCATGTCACGAACTAAAAAACGGGGAGGAACATGAACCTGAGGAGGCGAATACGAGTCCCGACTTTGATTGGTTTCATTTCCATCAAGTTGAACACCGCATCACGGAACTCCTTCAGGACATTGGTTAAAGAGACGATGAAGTGGCTGTGCACATCAACTGGATGAATGGTTAGAACCCGCAATTTCGTGAACTTGCCATACATGACTGTTGATCTATTGATGAAATTCTGTTGTATGAGCAACCATATGTGATGCCACTTATTGAATCATTGAGCATGGACATTGGGTCTTGATTTGGGGAAGATGAGTGTGATATACCCCGAACGAGCCAAGGTGTGGCCATCTCGAAACTGCAAAGGCTGCAAGGGTTTTTCTGAGAAAACAGGAAAGACACAACTGAAGCGACTTGGTGTTTCCCACCCAAACCACGTCCAAATTGAAAATTACCACTCTGTGGTGGCGCGGGTCAAGTTGACCACCCCGTTGGAGGGAGCATCATTGGCTACACATGACGGGATACAACGCATCATTGAAAACAAATCGGGTTAGTCCCAGGTGCTCATGCAGTTTTGACGTCCAGGGATACCTGCGATTGCCGCTTCCCTTCTCCCAGAAAAACATTATTGTTGAGTTGGAAGACGCACTATGAATAACAAGGCTTTGATCCAGATTTGACTCATCCAAATACGTAAAAGACAAGTCATTCGAACAGAGCCCAGAAGTTCTAAGGTTAAAGTCGATGAGACGTCAGTACTGAACATATCAGTCCTCAGGACAAATGTGGACGACGACAAGTGGAATGAAATCATTTCAGGATCCGTCAAACATGTCCTGCGTTTGCTTTGGGGAAGAAATCAAGTGAATGTACATGAAACATGGTCCTGAAGCTATATTCAGGGCCATTCTTTGAATCATCAGGCAGAAGCTGTGATGGCAGACATGTTCACTTTTCTGGCCAGGGTTGAAACATTAGAGACCAAGAACTGGTTGAGCAAATGCGGGTTGACATCCTCACCAGCATTTGTGAATGAGCAGAACAAGGGGGATGTGCGAGTAATTAATCTGGAATCTGGACAGGAAAAGAGTTGATTGAAGCACAGGCTGGCATCAACCGACCCTCAGAGGATCAAACTGCACACCGTGGAGTTGTGATGAACATAAACCGTTCAGGATATGGCATTCGACTCACCAAGGACAAGGTTGAAATTGCGTGGGTCATCTAGACAAGGATCAACTGCAAAACCCCCAGCAGACAGCTTGGAGTTCAAACCTTACTGGGTTGCAAACTTCCCTGCTGAGTTTGGACGTTGGCATATTCAATGAATGGTCCGACAAGTAAAAGTGGTGAAAACACAGACACAAATAGTTGATTTCAACTGAGAAAGAGCCTTCCATGAATCTTTCGGCAATTGGGGTCTTCTTGTTGGTTTATCCAGCTCTACAGAGGGAAAGGGCACAACACATGGTCAAAGCGGGCTTCGCGTGCGCCCCCCAAAAGGGAAAGCCCGCAAGCCCAGTAAACGCAACAAAGAATTAACACTATTCAAAGAAACGCTCAGATTCAAGAACCGGTTGGCCTGATGATTTGATAGACGCATGGCAAACATATAGTGACAAACAGAGATTCCGAGAGCCGCCCACCAAAACACCAGTCAAAAGCAGAGAGACCGATTTGATGAAGAAACTTGCACAAGACTTTTTGCAAATGTGAGGGGCAAATTCAAAGGTTGTCTCGGCAAATGATAAATGCTGAATTTGATACCACTGATTTACGAGCTTTGTTTTCGGATACGTTGAGATCAGCCCTTAGCTGTTATAGTCGAAACATGGAGACAAACATCGACAGGTAGAGAATGCTGACCAGGAAATCATCAGCGGTCGAGATCTCCCAAAACGGGAGAAGTGAAGACATCTACTCAAGAACCTTGAAGAGGAACATCATACCCGCACATGAAGCCAATGACCAGTCATATGCATCCAAAGCTGATGTTTACTGCGTGTTCCAAGGTTTCCGCCATACATGTAGAACCTTTTTGTGTGCATGGATCCAGTTTCATGTCTTTTGAATGTGCATGACCTCTGGGATGAACCATATCGCTCATGACATGGGACTATAGGTTTGCCCCATCATATCTCCATTATATATACCTTCATTATATGATATCCCCATTGGTTTGCGATTTTAGCTGGCAATTTGTTCCATAGAAAAAAACGGTATTGTGCTGTATTGTTTCGACGTGAGACCCTCACCAGCTGGCAACACGCACGTGCGGATGCCCTGCAGATGACCTGCGGTTAGAAACTCCAGCTGGTTGATGGCGTTAAGCGGTTTACGCTAGTGCATTATGACAATCCATTCGTGGATTATCTTAAATTGGTTGATAGCCAAAAGGTATTCTCAAGATCCCCGGTGCCGGGGAATCCCGTTCTCAGCTCGTGCACAGGGTATGTAACATACATCAACCAACCAGTACAAAACGGAAGGAACCAGCATGACTTAAAATCCTCTGTTGATGGGTGAATTTGTTGGGGGTTATATTAACTGGTTTATTGGGGGTGTTGAATTCTAATGTATTAAAACCCACAATGGGCATATTTACTCGACTCGGGACTTCTACGCAATATCATGTGTGATAAACTTAGATGGACAGTTTCATGTGCCCACATGCTCCAACAAATGAGTGAACATTCCAAAATGCCAAAATCCACATGTATCTTCAAAATCTGCAGATCCTGAAGACTTCAACAGACTTCCACTTTTCATAGATCGAACCACTGGTGGGTGACTTCAGCCTTTTAGTTTACCCAGTGCATGCGTGGCGCTGTGATGCCATTGAAAATTTTAGAAACCCTTTTTGCAGCATGGTTGATTTGGTGTGTTGTCCTACTTAATGATTCTTAAATATTATAGATGACGCATGCACTGGGGGATGACCTACACACCTAATCACCTATACGTAACAATTCCGGCATTGCGCCCACTCACAAACTAAGCATCCTGAACTTGTCGCTTCGAAAGATCTCCAGCACTCTGGTATAGAGGGTAGACTGAGGTTTTTTTTTGCCATCAAAGAGAAAATCAGTTAACCAGTTAAAATAGAAAAAATGCAATTCAGCCTGTATAACAGTTTTGAGTACTTGTTGCCTTGAAGGGGAAAGTAGACTAACCAGCTGAACAATCCCTGGACTAACCAGGTTCTATGTCTGTCTGGGGGATGGTATTGTGAATATTATTGATAGACGATTTATAACCACAATGAAAATGGTTTGTTGGTGGTTTGGAACATGATTTTTATTTTCCGTACATTGGGAATTTCATCATCCCAACTGACGAACTCATAACTTTCAGAGGGGTAGGTATACCACCAACCAGTAATGATACGATAAGGGTATCCTCATGATTTCGCTTTGGAATGTGGTGCGTGACCTCCAAAAAGGTGCCTACGAAGAGCTCTTCCGCATCCTTTCTGACACGCAGGTGCCAGGGACAAGTCAGAATTTATGAATCTTTCCTTGGAATATTGGATAATCCAAATTGCAATTTATGGCCATGATTCAGCAAGCTATATACCCACCCATAAACCATTCTTGATACAGTTAGTTGGCAACAAAATCCCCTAACCAAGCATCGAATCAATCATCATGAGTCTCAGTTATTAATCAGTTCACATACCAAATATAACAGTTGTTTGACCACGACTCCTTTTTTTATATGTCAACATGTTCCAGCTATTATATTAATATCATAGAATGCAAAATATTGTGACCCCTTCTGTTAACTATGTATCCACAATTGTTAGACCCACTGATATTCTCAATTCTTGGCATATTATTGGAAACATCTGAAAATGTCTGTACCTTTCAGTATTAATAATGCGTCACCAAGAATCCCAATTATTGCCAAATCTATATACCAATTACAACAATTTGCCAAATGTCCAATTCTTAGGGGATTTTGCCATCATGTGGAAATCACCTAATAACTTACCGTTCACAACATTCATTGGGAAAATATCCCTGTGGATAAAGTTTTCGCTGGATATGATATTATCATCGGAAGAATCATTCACCAGAATACGATTATTCTATATGATACGCTTTGCATATTCTATCACATACCCTGGGGTAAAATAACCTAGATGTGGAAAACCTATGGTTCCCTCGGGTTTGTTTCTACAAATGGTACGTTTCCAACTCTATATTAGTTAACAGGAGGGTAATCCATGATTCAAGAACTGCTCAAACCATTGGGGTTGGGCCCAAAAAGTATTGAAGCATGGTTTAGGATCACAGAAAAACCATCGGAATCACCATTCGATGTAACAACTATTTCCCGGTTGTGATCCACATATATATATAAATATGCCAATCTAGAATTCAATGTAACTTCATCATTATGTATACAATGGTTATCGAGAATACTTAACATAATTGTTGTTTAGAACTCTTACCCAGCATGTATATATATATGTGATAGTTATATAGTCCTCGAACTTCATCCAGATATATTCTCAGTTATACACTAATCACATTGGAATGACCATGGGAAAATAACTTTGACCATTGGAAAAAATGATTTGGACCATACATTCCATCTATATTACCCGTCCAATTAGCTATTAACCATCTACAATTCCAATAGATGTATTGTTCCATTAACTTAGATTCTCAGTTATGAACTGTTTTCCATGATAATGGAAAAACTTAAGATCTGTCCCCATGATATCCCATAATTCCGTATGATTCTATTCATGTTATTGTTCCCAAATCCCATACAATGTGGGGCCCAGCTATAAGTTGGTTTGTAAACCCCATGAATGCTATACTAAGTATCATAAACCATAATTATTGGAGTTCTGTTTTCCAACTTAGTTCTGAACCCAACTTCTTCTTGGTTTACCAACTATAACCTATTATTAAGATTGGAAAATAGGTGGAAAATCCGGAGATATTTCCGTTGTTTATTACTATAGCCATATCGTTTGGGGGCCCCACATAGTATGCACAGTTTCGTTAGGTACCATCTGATTATTCAACATAGCTATGATTTCACCATGGCCCCATAGATGATTTAAGTGATGATTTCATCGATTTGAAATGTGTTCCCAATAATAACAAGAATGCTTGCCATGACCCATTCAAGAATAATTATATACCATTTAATAATTTCCCATGACCAATTGCAATAATACCCCTTCTTCCCCTTTTCTTATTACCAATGGCAATTTACCATGTTCATTAATGGTTTTATTGTAATAAGATTATTCCCCATGCCATTATTAGGATAACATTATTCCCCAATATTCTCATTGGTAATTTCCCCTTTTTATACAATGATCAAGTATTAGAAAAATGAGCAAGCAATAAAACATAATGTTAGAAAAAATGCAATTCTAAAATAAACAACGATTCCATTGAAGATAATAATCCCAAAGATAACGTTTCAAACTATTTATGATAATCATCCCCATTTAATAAACCATGATGTTCAACAATTATTACCATTATTACCATATTACTCATCACTATTAATGGCAAAAAAAATAAGAATCGTTATTAATATGGTAATAATCCATTAATAATTAACGGTAGAAACCCATAACAAATTAATGTGATGTTCCAATCATTATTAATAACTTAATTATTTGGATCATTATCTATTAATCCACGGATTTTTCAGTGATTATCTACAAATTATCTAGTAATTCATAATCCATAATTAGTCCATTAATAATTATGGTGAAATCCATAATTAATGGGGATAATTATTGCATGACATTATTCCAATTAATTAATTTTCCCAATGTCATATTCCAATCATTATTACCATCTGGTAAACTAACACAGCTATGGAAAATTGCCCATTCATAGACGGTTTACCTATTAAACATGGTGGTTCTCTATAGCTTTGTTAGCCATTACCAGAGGGTAATTCATTTTCATCGGTTAACTATTATTGGATTATGGGGACATATGGGTAAATGCATTATAATATGGGCAAACCTATAATAATAATCCATATAGATAAATATGAAATACTCATAATAATTACTAATAATATCTAATAATCCATTACAATCCTATAATAATAATCCATTCTAACGGGGAACTTTATCCATTATAATCCCATATTATTATCTAACTTTGAGGAAATACTAATAATAATCCCACAATATTTCCCCTTATGTAATCCCATTATAATCACATTATTTCCCCTTATAATAATATATAATAATCCATAATAATTAATCCCATTATAATCTAATATTATCCATTATAATCCGATAATAATCCCAGTATAAATATATATATATATATAATACTAATTATAATGGGGAAGCACTACTAATACTAATAATTCCATTATCATCCTAAAATAATTATTATAATCCTAATCATATTGATAAATCTGTGTAAATTATAACGACCTCACTGCGACCTCACTGCGACCTCACTGCGACCTCACTGGAATCATGGTTAGTAAGGGGAATCATCCCCAAATGGCCTTAATTCAGGTTGGTGAAATATTATAATTTACCCAGATAAATTTCCCCATTCTTCCCCCTTCGCTGCCCTTTGCAGGCCGACCTGGCCAGAGCTGCGGAGGCCACCGCGCTGGCCGAGACGGCGGCCGTGGCGGCGCAGCAGAGGAATGGGCCGTTTCGGGGCCATTTTGGGGCCGTTTTGGGGTGGAGAAAAGGCGGGATTTCCTGGGATTTCCTAGGATTTCCTAGGTGATTTCCATGGAAAATCCTGGAAAATCCTGGGAACTCTAGAAGCAAACATCTGGGAAATGTGGGATTTTCATGAAATTCATGGGTGATTTTGATGGAAATCTTCAGAAAGATCGGGAAAACAACTGGATTTCATAGGTGGATTTTGAAAGACATGTTGGAAAAACATCTGGACAAAAAACGTCCGGAAGTTGAATGGATTTCATGTGGGGAACCTGAAAAGATCAGAACGCAATTGAAGTGAGTTGGCCAGCAAAAGAAGAGATTCATTCAATATCACCTCAGATTGATCAACAACAAATGATATGGAACCAACACAGACTGTCGACGATAAACAGATGTTCCTATTTTCCCATGATTTTCCTCTATGTTTCCCATATTTTCCTATGATTTTCCTATGATTTTCTCTTTGTTCATTGCGGATTACCGGGTCCCCCTTTTTTTGTGGACCAAACCCTCCACTGCACTGCCGTGCTCAAGGAACCAACAAGTCACCGTACGGGTTCTTCCCAGGTGCGCGAGGGAAGCAAACACTGCGTGGTTCTGGTGGTCTATGGCTCAAATATATATATATAATACTGGGTAAATTATAACGACCTCACTGCGACCTCACTGGAAATCATGGTTAATAAGGGAAATCATCCCATAGTGGCCTTAATTCAGGTTGGTGAAATATTATAATTTACCCATATATATATACATGTAAGATGTAACATAATACAACAATAATAATGATAATGAAAATAATGGTAATACAGTGAACACGTAACTATGATGACTATATGTATATACATATGTAGGGTGTATATATATATAGTACTATTACTGTATTTACACAATGTTTTTTTTAAAACAGGTTTATGATTTATGATCTGTTCATGCCATCAATTTGGTGGTCCCCGAGCCATTTATATCAACCTTGTTCATCGTTGAATTGATGGTTGAAAGTGGCCAGAAACCATGATCCTAACCCAGCCGATAGGGGAACCCCACCAATTTTGGCGATATAAGATATATATTTATATATATATATATTATTATAATATACATACTGTGGATGGGTGCGAAATCCTGCACCACCTTGGATGGTTGAAACCCTAGAAGTAGTGGGATGTTTAGCAGCGTTTTCAACTGGTGATTCGGATTTCGCTGGCCCATCCACTGTATTAGCCATGCTTATCTTACCACCGAGATGTTGGTGCCAACACTCCATGGTTGGTTCAAATTCGGATTGTTGGATTCAATTTCTCATTCTTCGCTGGTGTGAGAGCACATGTAGAGTGATCCTTTGCTGACTTGTAAACATTGTAAACCATGCTCATTTCTTTTTTGGTACCCAATGACTTGCCAAATCTCCAGTCTGGTTTGTGTTTGGGAAGAGTATTCCAGTTGCGTAGTAGTGAGGTGTCTTGGCGGGGTTATTAATTCAGCACCATCCAACACCGTCCAATTCATCCAATTTGATCTCCAGTTCTGTTTCTTGTAGGACCCAATCTCATTGGTGATTTCAAATATGTCCAAAGATTATCGCAAGTCTTCAAGTAAGGGTTAAAAACCATGTAAACTAAGATGTGGAAGATCCGTTTGGAGATATTGTTTCTAGGGAAATCATAGGTTTTCGCACATCTTTCTGTATCTTTACCCCATTATCCAACACCTTTATTGGACGAGTTTTTTCATCGTCAGTCCTGCGTGGCCGAAGCCAGAGGCAGGTGGCTGGTCCGGGGTCCGGATTACCGATTCAAGCTGTGACCTGGAAAGGGGGTTGGCAAAAGGTTGACTCTTTAAAATAGAGTTGACTGGGGAAGGTAAACCATATGGAGTAATAAAACCATAAATAACTATCATGTTTACCTTCCCCAGTCAAAATAGACTCATGTTAAAACCATATGCTTTTGATGGACATTATATGGTTTACCATGGTTTACCATCCATCACCTATTGGAAAACCGAAAAAAAAACATGCTTGTTCCCTGAACCCGAGTTTGTACTCTTTCTTGGCAGGTTTTACGACCTCAACCAAGTTCCCAGGCCCCACGGGCGCTGATTTCCTAAGGGTTGAATCTTGTTCTGGACATGTTTGGATCAGTGACTTTTTGCTAGTGACTACCGACAATCAACATAGTCAATCCATATTGTTGTACACCGATTAGTATCGATTAGTGCATGGACAGTCAATGGTGGAACATACTCTTGTACTCATCATCATCAATTGATGGGGTGGGGCTTATCTTCAAACATCTTAAACAACTATGTCATCGTCTTAAAATACTTTCATCATCGGCGTCGGCGTCGGCATCATAATCATAATACCATTAATAATAATAATCATCATCATCAACATCAATATCAATATCCAGGCGGGATCGTGGAACATTACAACATGATCATCACATATCATCACCAAAACCAAACATGATTCATCAGATGTCGCCAAGATCTTGGGATTGAACTATGTTATGAACATTTATGAAGCATATCCAGATATGGGATCACATATTTAATGATCTTTGGATCATGGATCCTATAGCTTTTTTGGGAACCACCCAGTGACAGCTTCTCTCTCCCGGCTGGTGATGAAAGTCATGGGGCCTACCCCAAGAACGCTGGTTGGTTTTTTTCTATGGGAAAATCCCAATCTAAAATGGATGATAACTATGGGTAGCCCCATGACTTTATTGGAGAAATCTCCATATGAAATATATAAAAGATTATAAATGATGGAACGACTTTGGTGACATCATCATATCACCGGTGCTAATATGGCTCCTGTTTTTTGAAGCTCTTCCCATGATGATGCCTTGTGTACAAAGATTCACCAATTCCACGCCTGGCAATCTGGAGGGTGATCGAAGTCGCGAAGCTATTTTACACGCGATGCGTTGCCAATGCAGATGTCACATGTCTTTCCAAGTCACATGGATGGCCCGCCATCTGCCGCAGAATCCTGGCAAGACTAAGCCAGTGACTGGCGACGACTTTTTTCTGATTTGAAAGTGACGTTGCAACCAGAACTCTAGTCATAACCATAGATATCTAGATATTTCATGATAATTCTAGATATAGATATTCAAATTTTTATCCCAGAGATATCCCATAGAAAATCCTATAACCACAACCAGTCACCCATCTGTCCCAAGCAATACCTACAGCGTCTCACCGCGGCCCGCCCGGCGGTGCTGTGCAGCGGGTGCGCCATGGGCCGCCGGGGACAGCAACGTGGAAGCCCCTTGGCGCCATGGGAACGATGTGGGAAGCCCGACTTCTCCCAAGATATATCATGATATATCCCATTTTCTCACCACCCAAAAAATCCGAACTCAAACCTTGAGTGTATATATATACATATGATATATATATATGTATATATATATATATTATATGGATATCTTGTAGATATCTTGTTGTCTCAGAAACATCCACATCCTCCCAGGCGGAGAGGAGGCGCGGCGAGGCACGGCGCCGGTGTCGCAGCTGGAGGATTTGATGCGGCGCCGGGGCGTGGACGCAGCCTGGGACGCGTTGGAGGCCTGGGGGTGGAACCGGGGGGTGGTGGTGGTGGATGACTCTTGGGGATTTGGTGTTGGACTTTTTGACCTATATTTCTGGGGTTTTCTTGGGTTATTTCGTGGTTTTATTGTATTTTCGTTACGGGGATTTCTTGGGTTTATATATAAATTATATATATATATAATACATAGACAAGTAGCAATGATGTTGGGATGCTAGGGGGGTTTTACGTTGGCCAATCAGTTTGATGATATTTGATGATTATGGTGATGAACGGGGAGCAACATAAACCAACAAAGATCAGTATGTGTTGTTTGATCAAATTGCCTACATATGTGATCATATGTGTATATGATATATTATAATATATCTGTAATATGTACGTAACATGTACTGTGATTTTCTTTTGACTACTGACATATAGTGATATTTTCTGGAGCACTGAAGAATGACGAAACAATAGCAGGTTACATACCGACAAAAAACACGATTTCACCAGCAGATGGGCACTGCAGCCAAGTATTTTGCTGTAGGCCCATTGGCTAAATCAGTTGTAGCTGGGAGCAGGGTCCGTAGTTGTGACAAACAAACAAGGAGGCAATTTAATCAGTAGAAACGATATATTTATTTAAATCTATCTATATTTTGTTATGGATATAAAGACAACAAATTGAAGACGGCAGGGAAACCTACATTGATGGGATACATCTTTTGAAGCACTTGGGCAACGCTACTTTTACACCCCCAGATAGGGTTGTAGACGTAGATTGATTATTTCTATAGTGGTTACTGCAATTCCCTTATTATTTAGTGGTTTAACTACCATTAATGTGCTTGGTTTGGATCAATCCCTATGTTTTTTTTGCAATACATGTATTCATCTTTGACTAAGGCGAACATTTCTCAAATGTCTACATCTGTAATATTTCTCAAATGTCTCTCCCCATGACATTTTCCAATTTTCCAACTTAATCCAAGTTACGCTAATCATTGGTTCCTCCAAGGTCCAGTCGGTATGTTGGTCACTGTTTGGTTCAAAAAAGACACATACTGCGCCAAGGTGGTTTGGAACGGCATGCCCAAGCTTTCCAGTAGTTTTTTGGGGATCCCCCAGTTTGGGAAACCTCCATATTTCTTGTTGCTAATATATGTCTGGTTGGTGCTGACTGGAACCATGGATTTTTTTTATGACTTTCCCATCATATTGGGAATGTCATCATCCCAACTGACTTTAACTCCATCATTTTTCAGAGGGGTAGGGCTCAACCACCAACCAGTATAATCTGGTGTTTTCCTGAGAATCTTCCCTTAGATCAAACCATCTGCAGAACGCAAAAAACGACTGCGAGAGATCCCTGGAATGATTAAAAATTAAGGGAATCATCCCCATTGGCCTTACTCCTTATGGATATCTAAAATTTTCCAGCTTAGTGAATTTCATCCATAAGGAGTACCCTCTGGTTATGTCAAAATAGCTATTGAAAATGACCATTTATAGTGGATTTTCCCATTAAAAATGGTGATTTTCCATAGTTATGTTAGTTTACCAAAGGGTACATTGGCCTATGGGGATATCACTACAATTTTCTAGTGAACATTTTCCAGCTTTCTCCTTCTTGTAGTGAATTTCACTACATCCAGATCGGCATCATCCCAAGTACATTGATGACTTACCTAGCCAGGCAGCCAGGAAAATTGATCTACCAGCCCTATTCATCCATACTACTTATCATATCATACAATCTAATCATATGGATATCATATTATCATAAATAGACTAGCATTTCTGAATAATGATCTATGTATATTAATTAATTTATATATATTAATATATGCTATTGGCAATATTGGTCTACCAGCCATCATATCTTATCACAATTCAACCAGGACATGATGCGTTCCGGCCTTCCCTCGGACCGCTTCACCGTCTCGCGGATGTTGATGCGGACCCTGGCAGACGGCAGACGGACCTGGGATCTGGTCCCCAGTCCAGTCGCGGAAGTCGCGGTTGTTCCGTTGTGTAAACTGGGGGTGCCCCCAGTTATCCATTTTCTGGTTGGTGGTTTCAACCTACCCCCTGAAAAATATGAGGTCGTCAGTTGGGATGATAATTCCCAATATGTGGAAAAACATGTTCCAAAGCACCAACACATTTTAATAGGAGTGTAGATTATAGACTGGTTGGCGGTTTCAAACATGAATGTTATTTTCCATCATAAAAAAGGGATGTCATCCTTCCCATTGACTCATATTTTTCAAGCAGCAAAACGATGGGTTTCAATGGATGGATTTCAAAGAAAATTTTCGTGAGCTGTTTATTGCTGTTTTTCGGACATGGAATTCAATCCGCTTGAGAATTTGGCTTAAAACAACAAACCCATTTGAACAACCAAGAGTTTGGTTTCATCATAGAAGAACTTCTAACCAACAGATTTATCTTTTTAATTCATTGTCTTGGTAGAATAGGGTACACCCCCCACTGACTACATCAGTGAACTTGTGTAATTATATATATAAACCCCATGGCCCATCAAAGCATCCTTGGGTCCAATCATCAGCCCCAAATCAGCTGTGATTTCCAGCGTTGTTCAACATGATTCGGATTTTTACATGGCAACATGGAACCCCAGTTGTTTGAAGGGTATGAACTCCCGAAATTTGTATCAGAATATATTATATATAATATACACTATCTATGTATAAGGAGTATGTACTCTGAAGTGTTGCTTTCCTACTCGAAGAAACATGTAAAAAAGACGTTGGACTTGAACACACCGTTTATTATTTAATTTCATAAACCCAATAAGAACAACACATCCCAATATGACCAGTACATACCAGTAACATACATGGGTGATTAAACAATTCAACAACACATCCTCCCAAAAAATGGTAGGAGTATGATTGGCCCTAGGATAGGCTAGGATTGTCATTAGGTGATTAAACAACAATTAATGAACAATCATTAGAATAATTAGGTAATTAATGATGAATCATTAGGTGATTGATTGTTATTGCCATTAAGTCATTAGGTCAAAAGTCATTAGACAATGGTTTAAACCATATGACATCATTGTTAATTTTATTTAAACATCATTAGGTGATTAAACAACCACAATTAATCATAATCCTAACAATTAAACAATTAAACATCATTAACAATCATTATGTAGTGGTACAAACCTAATGACAATAACAATCAATAAGTCATGGCTATAAGTCATGATTGTTATCAATTACCGTATTAGAGTTTAGTAGGTAAATGACAATCTTTAATAGGTAAATCAACTGTAAATGGGCCATTTTCAATAGCAAACTGTTAGTCATTACCAGAGGATAAATCCCATATCATCCCATTATTCACCATTGTTAACCCATTAAATCACCATTAAATCACCATGAAATCACGATTTATAGTGGTTAAATCACCATTTTGTTTCCTATGGTTTTATAGTAGAATCACTGTTAGTTTGCTGAAGTTTCCCGTCTGAGGGCCGCCGGTCATGTGACTTGGCCCGTAGGTGAAGATCAATCGATCTATCGCCCTGGTGGAGCAGTTTGTCCAGCAGCTTGGACGATGACCTGGGACCACGGGTCTAAGGTAAATAATATAATAATATATATATATATTATATTATATTATATATGATATTATTACATATATATATATTATTATATATTATTAATTATTATATATATATATATATCTATATTATATTTTATACAGTATATTGTATAATATGTGTATATATATATGTGTATCCAACTGATATATATATGTATGTAATAAGTGTATTATTATAATTTAGTATAGTTTTTAGTGAATTCACAATAATTCATTATACAAAGGGATTACTACAAAAACATAATGGCTATTATATCCTATATTAAAATGATCCTATATTTATACCTATTAATACCTTTATATCCAATGGTTTATGTAATTTATAATCCCATTAATCTTTTTGTATGGCTATAATTCACTATATAGGTGTACAATAGGTATATACATACTGTATATATAATCCTATAGCAGCTATCTCTGGCTGCCTGATCTCTTGACGCTGAGGCAGCAGCCAGTGGAAGCTGATGAGGTGCTCTTCAACGCAATGTCACTGGATGGCATTGGTTTAAGCATGGAAAATATGCTGGGGAAACATGGTGTGCAAAAACCATGGTTTAGTGTTAACCATGAAAAATGATCCAACAAAATGGTGGATTTAAGGATCAAACACGAGGGTTTTTCATGGTGGATTTAACCATGAAACATGGTGATTTAGCCTCTGTTTTTTTTTAAAAACATAGCTATGGAACATGGCCCATAGAAATAGATGACTATATTAGATGCTGGTAAAAATCAGAGGGTAACCATCAACAGTGACATGAAACATGTGGTGATACATCCTGGATGGGCCAGCGAAATCAACACCTTACAGATGGTTAAAAAAAATCCGGGGATTATTTTAGGGAAGATAGTACCATAAGGTATCAAGATGTACGAGTTTTTTGCCATGAAAAATGGCGATTTACATAGGACATTATATAATGGGGATATGAAGGATTTTAAACTTCATAACCTCGGGTATGAAAAATTGGATGATCTACCAAGTTTTTAGCTCGGGATGGGAATTCCCAATTGGGATGGATTATTGCCGTTCAGCAATGACCATTGGCTCAGTTATGGTGACTTTTATTGCAGTAGCCTCTGGTAAACGTTAACAAAAAACTATGGAAAATCACCATTTTCAATGGGTAAATCCACTATAAATCACAATTTTCAATAGCTATGTTAAATTACCAGAGGGTAGCTGATTCATTTTCTGTCTTCCTTCCTTCCTTTCTTTCTATCCTCCTTTCCTCCTTTCCTTCTTTCTTTCCAACAGCTTGGGGTCACACTTCGAATGCACAGGCTAGATCAGTGACGGCAGAGTCGCTCCTGCTGTGTCCCCGAGATGATGAATAGTCATGTTGATCCCCCAAAAAAGATCCAAAAAACTCCCAATTATTATCAGGAGCTTTGGATGTTTTTCACTGATATCCACTGTACTTTTAGTTTTTTCCACTATCCAAAAGACTCTCCCCATTTTTTTCAGCTCTCAATTCCTCAGGTTGGACACCCATTCCCGGACAAAGGACATCTCCAGGCTCGAGTCGACGTACCAACGTTCCCTGGTGAGGTGAACGGTGATTTCTGCTGGGCTCGAACGGTTAAAGGGAGGGTAAATGATAGCCACAAGGGGAACCAATGGGTTATTCTACGTCTACTGTATCTATTTATCTAGCTAGCTATCTAATCTAATCCAATCCAATCTAACCTAATCCAATCCAATCTAACCTAATCCAATCCAATCTAATCCAATCTAATCCAATCCAATCTAATCCAATCCAATCTAATCTAATCCAATCCAATCCAATCTAATCCAATCCAATCCAATCTAATCCAATCCAATCCAATCCAATCTAACCCAATCCAATCCAATCCAATCCAATCTAATCTAACCTAATCCAATCCAATCCAATCTAACCTAATCCAATCCAATCTGATCCAATCTAATCCAATCTAATCCAATCCAATCTAATCTAATCTAATCGAATCCAATCTAATCTAATCCAATCCAATCCAATCCAATCTAATCCAATCCAATCAAATCCAATCCAATCTAATCCAATCTAATCCAATCTAATCCAATCCAATCTAATCTAATCCAATCTAATCCAATCTAATCCAATCTAATCCAATCCAATCTAATCTAATCTAATCCAATCCAATCTAATCTAATCCAATCTAATCTAATCTATCTATCCTTCTCTTGTAGCTGGGCTGTTTAGATCAACACTGGCTTTGAGAAAAAGATGGCTTCTGTGGAGGTACAGTTTTGGAGAAAAAAAATCCTCCAGAAACACAGCTGGAATTTTCGACGAAGAATGGGGATGAATGCTGTGTAAAAAAAACCCATGAACATTGGAAAGAAATCGATAAAGATGACGACAGCGATGGAAACTGGTAATTTTTCACCAGTGATGGTTGTGGGCCATGATGGCCATGGCCATCATGGCCCTCCCTGATGCCTAGGTATGAAGGACTTGGGTGTGGAAGCCTCTCACGTGACCTTGGGAATCCTCGTCAAGGCCGGGGAAAACCAATCAAGTTTCGATCAAATCCATAACGTTGACATGGCACAAGTTTCTATACATAACATTATATCTGGTTGGTGGTTTGGAACATGAATTTTATGATTTTCCATATATTGGGAATTTCATCATCCCAACTGAATTTCATATTTTTTCAGAGGAGTTGAAACCACCAACCAGATGTTATGATTAACTTCTAATTACCTATATACATATATACATATATCGAAAAACCTAAACCCTAAAATAAATATATATATATATATATATGTTCAGGGTCAGACAGATTCCATGATTCTTAATCGATACCAACTTCCATAGAGCCAGTGATGCTGTCATGCTGACATGCTCCCACCTCCTGCAAGCCACGTTTCGTGAGAAGAGGATACCAATTGCAAGGAAACTACTGGTTGGGGGTTTCAACTATGTATTCTTCTTCAACCATACTTGGGATGATTACCCTCTGGTAATTTAACATAGCTATAGAAAATCACCATTTTTAATGGGTAAATCCACTATTTCTATGGCCATTTTCAATAGCTATGTTAGTTTACCAGAGGGTAACTTGAGATTCACTAATACTACTTTGTGGATGTTTAAGTGGCACGACGTGGGGTATTTTCACAAAACAGCTCACAGTTTTTGACTTTCTAGTAGCAGAAAACCCAGGCTTTTGAAGTATCTGGACATCTCAAATTGGACCATAAACATCCCCGACATTGACTCAAACATGGTTTATCCAACCGCTCCATTTTTTCTGTGGTTTTCCATCGTAAAAATCATGGGATCATCCTGGTTCCGGTGGATCAAACTTGGCGAGGCTTACGGCCAAGTTTGCGATATCAAAAAGGTCCTGCAACTTTGGGTGCCTCGGATGGCAAAAAAATGGCCACTGAACAGTGGTGATGCACTGTGAATTTGGGGGGTAGCCTATCTTCAGACAAACTCTAATACCCATAGGATCCATGTATGGTATATATGGTAACATGGATCCCATCAATATATCCCCAATGTTAGCATATATCATATATACCATACATGGATCCTATGGGATATACAATTATGATTAATTATGTTACATAATGTTATACATTTATTATCATTCTGATCGTTGAACATCTTGGTGACGTCCTCCTTCTTATTCCTCTTAGCCAATGTTTCTGAACATTGGATTTAACCATTGGATAGAATCTGGATTTAACCATTGGATTTAACCATTAGTCCTATTAAATAGAATCTTATTCCTCTGAACGTTTCTGAGGACGACATGAAGGAACAAAGGGAACAGGCCAACGCCGTGACCTATGGCTGCATGATCAACGCCTGCGTCAAGTGCAGCCAGACCGAATCCCGGCCGTTGGTGGTTTCGATCCGGATCTGAAGGATAGGCCTGGTAGGCATCAATAGATAGGCCTGGTCGGAAAGGAACAATGCCGCGAAAAACCAAACTCCTTGCCCAAAAGCTTTTTTTTGTGCTTTGATGGCTAAATATGGAACATGTCCATATTTTCTTTGAATGTTGATGTTAAGTAGAAATTTGGGGATTTGCCACTGGCTTTAGATCGCCTGGAAGAGGCTTCAAAAAAATTCACGACGGATGAAGAATTTGCGCAGTTGAATCTCTGGATTCCAGCCTGAGCCAGCGCGTTCAACATACCCGGCCTGGTAAACTAACATAACTTATGGATAATCACCATGTTTAATGGGAAAGTTCACTATAAATGGGCCATTTTTAATAGCTATTTTGACATAACCAGAGGGTACCTTTGCCTAATCCCTTGACAGTTGTCATTTTTCGGGAAACAGCGCTGCAGATCTTCCAGTTTTTTGGCGCCATCCGAAGTCACGAAATCCCCGTTGTCGCCCATTTTCGCGTTGCGTTAGGAAAAAGCGCTGCAGATCTTCCGTGACATGCAGAAGAGACACAAGCAGTGCAACACCATCCTCTACACCACGCTGACCCTCGGCTTTGCTGGATACCTTGAATGGGTTGGGATAGGATGCAGCAAAATTGTACGAGAATTCGTGAAACTATGAGTATATTAGTCTGATAGTAGATGCTTGGCAACTTGTCAGACTTGTCATCATTCAAATACTGTGATTGATATAGATATAAGAATGGACTAGGGGGGCCCAATCAACATGTACTAGCTTCAACCATTGGTTAGTGCTGCAAGTAACCACCACATAGTCGTTGAATCCTGAAGCTGCAGGATCAAGGGCTATGGGAACGAAAAGGACCTCAGCACCGCGATCATGTTGTTTCGGGAGATGAGAAACGAAGGCGTTCCTTACAACACCATCGCCTACAACTCCATCATCGTGCCTCTGCTGCACCGAAGCAGAACAGAACGTATGGAAACAGACCATGGTTTTAATAGGTAAATTATGGTAAATTCATCGAACTAAATTGGGGCATCTATACCATTAGCTATGATAAATGACCGGAGGGTAGTATAGTGGACTATCGGACTGCACATCCCTTGGGGTTGGGAACCCAGGGCCTGTTGAGTCATGATCAATGTCCACATCCATTGATTGGCTACCCTTCAATCGACTGCAGCGGGACTCATAGACCAAATGGTGATTTGTAGGTTCGTAAATCGGAATATGAATGAATATGACTTTTCTAGGACATCAAGGATCCAGTCTTCATATAGCTGCTTGTCTGTGTCGGATGTGTGTGTTCCTAGGGTTTCAATAAAGAAGACCAAAGTAGAACACTGCTAAATTATAAGTATAGTTAAGATGCCTGATGTTCAACGTCAAGAACTGATGAAGAGAAGGATATCTTGAACGTCGCCAGCAAACATGTGGATGTTCATGAAACATAAACATAATCTGAAATGGCTGCAGATGTTTTCTTTTGTATATTTTCCCAAAGAGAAATCCACTCCTTGGGGAATCTATAGGGAATATTCTATATAACATGATACAACTATATATATATATATTTCTATATATTTTAAGGCTTCCTTGCTCGCGAATTCAAGATAAGACAACTAATCTGAATAGATGATGATTTTTCTGTACTATTGGAACATACTAAGTGGTCAGTTACACCAACAGTTACCCGGCCTGGTAAACGTTAACAAAAAAGCTATGGAAAGATCCACCCATTTTTCATGGGAAAATCCACGAACTTTCTATGGTCATTTTCAATAGCTATGTTGACATAACCAGAGGGTAAGTCCCATTTGATCACCATTAAACCACCATTATTAATCACCATTTTCCTATGGTTTTATAGTAGAATCACCATAACCAGAGGGTACCAATTCTGCTTTTTGCTCAGCTCATCCCTTGGAATCCGCCACGGCCAGGACGTGTGTATCAAGTGCGGTGACGTCGGAAAGGCGGAAGACTTCTTCCAGGACGAAACGCGAGTGACGTGACGCCAGCGTTATGTTTGAAAACTCGTTAGGACGGTTTCATAGATGTCTTGTTTCAATAGGCGAAAAAATGCTGGTTCATAGATGTTGGATATGGATGATTGTTGGTGGTTAAAACATGTTAAAACCGCATTGTTTCCAGTTTTATAGCCAGTTATCATAAGAGGTTGGTGGTTTCAAGTATGCTTAGATGTTGAAAAACATGTCACTCATCGATCATGATCCCAAGTGACTGTATCGGGCGGGTGACTGAAACCAGCGACCAGATAAACATACACATTGATTTGAATATGAATACATTACCCCCTGGTAATTTAACATAGACCCTGAACATGACCTATTTATAGTGGAAACTAGTCTTGCAACCCCTATCTGGCAGGGTCTATGTTAATTTACTGGAGGGTATATAAAAATATGTATAAAAAAGGGCAATTGAAGATGATTTGAGTGTTGGACACTGCAAGTTTTGGGCTGTCAGTTCTTTGATTTCAATGGATTTCAGAAGCGGAGGTTTGAGAATCTGATAAACATACCACATAAACATACGTGCTGGAAAAATATCCGTCCATTCTTGCAGGATTTTGATCCATCAAAATCCTCGCATAAGTGTAACCAGTCCCTCCGCTAGGCATGGTGAGTTACCACAGTATTTTTTATCATCACAGGTGAAGATTATCCGAAGGAATCCGTTTTCTGAAAGGTGGGCTGGCCCTGCGATGACGATTGGAAGTCTCAGTCAAGACCAGACTAAAATTGACGAATCCTCATATTTTGGTGCCGCTGGGTTCCTGTTTTGGTTTCCATCACCCATAGGATCCATGTATGGTATACTAACATTTGGGATATATTGATGTGATGGTAAATGTTACCATATATAGGATACATGGATCGTATGGGTCATGAAGCAAAAACGGGACCTCTGGAAGACCGGAATCGAAACGGGGTACCCACTGCCAGCATACATTGCTGATCATTGCCGGTAGTATTTTCCACATGCGGCACTTGCATGCACTTGCGAGTCGCCCTTTTCAGGAGATGATGAGCGATCATAGCCCAGACACTTGTGTCCGAATGTGGACTGGGCACTGGGCAAGCTAGGGAATGGCCTAAAGAAAATCCAACGAATCCTGGTGTCATCCAACGAAATGCATGACCTGATCACGTGATTTCGCAACTGGAGCCATCAGTGTTGGGGATACATCATGAGCATCGAGAAATGATCACCGCTGGCAAATCATCCGTTCACAGATGGATTTTCCATGAATTGATACTGGACACTTCCCATTTTCACGTGACAATTGGTATACCCTCTGGTTATTTACAGTAACATAGCTATGGAAAACGGCCCATTTACAGATGATTTTCCCATTAAAACCTCCATTTATAATGGATTTTCCATAGCTATGTTAAATAACCAGATGGTAATTTGGCCATGTAAACTGGTTGCACTTAACAGCCATATTAAAATCTCTGCTGGTATATATATATATGATATGTATATATATGAGCAGGGACCCCCACACCCCCCCCCCCCCCCCAGCCAGATGTTTCCCCCCCCCCTGTGGCAGGGGAGGGGCGGTTTTCTCAGCAGCCAAGCCATGGTGTATGTAGTCTTTATAGTGCATATAATGCATATGTATCGATAATTAGAATGGATATACTATATGTAATATAGAGTGTATGTGTAGTGTATATATATATATAATATGTAAGATATAAATAGAATATATGCAATCTATATATAATATATATATATATATATTTGACATATATATATATATATTGAACATATATATATATATATATATTGAACATATATATATATATATCTACATCGTATATGTGGTTTTTGATAGAATATAGATAGTATATGACATGTACTGTATCCACAGTAGATGTAATATATACAATATAGGTAAATATGTTCGTTGAATAAATTTTACATAGTATATGTGGTATATTGAATATCGACAGCAATACACGCTGTATATCTAGAGTTTATGTATATATATATATGTATATATATGCATATATATACATGACATATACATATATACGTGTACAGTATGTACAATGTAAACGAAATATGTGATAGATACAATATCAAGATATCAATCTGTAGTATCTAGAATGTGCATGTATATATATATATATGTATTTATTGTTTTTCTACTGTACATATGTCTAGGTTTGCATAGGTAAGCTTTGCGTAATCCATAGGTAATCATAGGTAGCAAATATGTTGTAAACCATGTGCGAGGCACGCTATAGGCGGTTCGAAAAAAAGGTTATGATAGAAATATACAGGTAGACAAGGTCCGTTGACGAGGTCGTGGCTCTCAAGTGCTGCAAATAACGTAGAGATGCGAGGGTGGAGGGGTGGAAAGGGGAGTATATATGTGTATATGTGTATGTATATGTGCAAATAACATGCAAATACTAGGTTTTGGGGGGGTGGGGGGGGTTAGGAGTGGGGGGGGATACCATTGGGGGGGGAGGGGGGGGGTGTGGGGGTCCGGGGACCGGCTCATATATATATATATATGTGTGTGTGTATATATATACATGGATTATATGGTAGACCTGCCTCCGTCTTCCACCGGCCCATACCCTGGCCTCATATTGGGCGCTCCCACGGGAGCAATACGCGTATTGAGATGTATTGAGGTACAGCCGGACCTCATCACCTACTCCACCTTGTTGAAAGGCTACTGCCAAGTGGGTGATTTGGACAAAGCTCTCCATGTTGCAGCCACCATCAAGGCCGGGAACTCAAAACAAAACCACAGTTGGGTGATGATGATATTAGCGATCACCCAATATACCCGGCCTGGTAATGACTAACAGTTTGCTATTGAAAATGGCCATTTATAGTGGATTTTCCCATGAAAAATGGTGATTTTCCATAGTTAGTTATGTTAGTTTCCCAGAGGGTATTGGGAATAATCATAATATATCATAATCAAATTTCATAATCCATGAACTGGGATTTTGGGCGACTGCTGCAATGTCTAATGATAAATTGTATGTTCGTTGTCCCAATGTCTCCACTGGGCAATGCGTTGTGGATCGTTGTGAATCGTTGTGAATCAACTCGGGCTCGGTTCCCAGCGGAGCGCAGGCATGTGGTATGCAATGCGATGAATTGGTCTACAACACACTGATGGACGGCTGCGTGAAAGCGAATGACCCGCAGCTGCCTTCTGGTCTTTCTTTGGTGGAATCAACATGCATACCATGGCCATTGTATATGTTGACGGTCGCTAAAAAAAGTGTTTATCGATTAATTATATACTGTATATATAAGTATACACCATGATTTTTACCCTCTGGTAGTTTGATATGACATGTGGAAAATGTCCTTAAAATCAATAGGTAAAATCAAACAAATGTTGCTAAAAAATCTTCACAGAACTAGCGAAAAAATTGGTCAGCACATCTGGGACCTCTTGTTCTGAAACAGTCTAAGATGGAGATTGGCAAGAATTTGTCTCCAAAGCACGGTGGTCACAGAGCGCCCTTTACATTCTTTGCCAACCAAACTGAGGCAAGCAAGCAATAATCATCCAGTTCTTATGTGGGTGTGCAAAGTTGAAATTCGCTGGCTGAAAGATTCTGAAATCACTGCTGGTTCGATGCCAACATTTTGTGGTTCACAAATCCTTTCGTTTAAGGTTATAGTATATCCACCCTCTGGTTATTTAACATAGCTATGGAAAATGACCCATTTAGTTCGATGATGTACCTATTAAAAGTTATGATTTTTCATGGCTATGTTGAATAACCAAAGGGTACCATTTTGATCCATTTTGTCTGTCTATGACTTGCTACTGTTGTCTTTAAACAGTTCATCCTTTGGGCTGGTTAAGGCATCTTCAGAGCACAACTGACAATGTTCCCCTCAAAAATAGGAACAGAGAATCATTGTCAAACTAGTTGAGAATCTCTATTTTCTATACATATAAATATAACTACTTATATATATATACATACAACTAGTATATAACAGAACATATATACATATATATTAATTATTTAATTTCCTGGGCACCCCAACATTTTGATGTTTTTTGCATCTTTCGTGCAGCATTGAGGATCTCTCCGCGGGCGTGGGGCTCTTCGCCGAAATGGCCAACGCGGGGATGAAACCCTCCTCCATCACGCATAGCCTCTGGGCTGGGTCTGGGGTATGGTCCATGTTCATGTTGAACAAAAAAAGTCAACTTCATCGCTATTTTTGAAAGGGCTGTACTATTCGCCCTTTTCTATAATGTTTAATTTCTTAGATCTCTTGGTGTGAAGGAAATAGTTAAAGATAACATACTCCCCTCATAGCATTTCAGTATTTCACTGGTGTTTTAAATCTTTAATGATAAAAATCGTTTTTTCAAGATACACATCAAGCTTTTGCCTCGGGATTTTCCGCCAAAATTCGGGATGACGAGTTCACTTCAAGAAACTGATGAGTGCTTAATGGAACTGCGGAACGCCAAATGCTGATGCTTTGTGTTTGATCTCGGGCGAATCTGACTTTCTGCCAATTTTCTTACGGCTCAGGTATTTTCTTACGGCTCTACCAGCGGAATGGCTACAAAGGAAGGGTTAACCGAAGAAGCTTGGGGCTTCGGCTACCAGGCGAAATGTGGCAACATGCTCAGATTATGCTAAGGTAGTTGGAAATTGTGGGAAAACTATGGGAAAACTATGGGGGAAAAATCATGGAACAACTCCCCAAAGCGACTGCTTATTCATTATGTTCCCAAATTGTTGTTTGAATGGGGGTATACCCTTTTTTCAGGCGCACCACCCTAGTTTCAGACGCACCCAAATAGACAAAAACATAGAAACCCGTGTTTCCAAGCTTTGCTTCACGTGTCTTACACAACTTTGTTTCTCAAGGTGACATGTTGGCAGATTGAAAGGCTTACTGGGTCCGAAAAAAAGACCAAGTCTTCAGAGACGCCCTTCATCCATTGCCTGCCATGACATCTTCGACAAGGGGTTGGTAAATGTCCCATTTGGATCCATTTGGAAGATTGACTTAACATTACTTAACACTGCTTGCTGTTTGGTATCGATTCCCCTGCCCATGGGTAGGTAACGCCCTAGACGCAGTGGCGCAGCTTTACCAACACCACGGCAGCATGGCATAAGTCGCAGCTTTGGTGTGGCCATTCCAATGGGTAACATGATGATCCTTCCTGGATTTTGGGAAAGTGATTGGCCTATTTTCAGACAATCTGATGTAGACAGAAGTAGATAGAACATAATAGAACCATCAGTGTTATTATTTATAGGTTTGTATATATATATATATATATACATAATAGAACCATATATATATATATATAATATATCTATAGGAACCATCCAATTTTCTTGTTTGCCCATGGTTAGTTGCTGGTGCAGCTTGAACAAAAGGATTTCACCAAAAAAATCCGAGGTCTTGAGAAGCCCTCCGGCACGGTGGAGAAGGCCTCGCGCGCGGCGGCCAGGCGAGAGAACCGCGCCAAGGGAGGAGCGAAGCGCCTGGACCGAAGCGCTGGATTGGGATGGTTTACCCTCTGGTTATGTCTAACAGTTTGCTATTGAAAATGGCCATTAATAGTGGATTTTCCCATTAAACATGGTGATTTTCCATAGCTATGTTAAATTACCAGAGGGTAGATGGTTGATTCTAGAACCTACCCAGATTCAGAAAATCTTCGCATAGCATGTTTTCGGTAAGAAATTACTAGAATTTTCTCTCATTTTTGAGATATACCTTGGATGTTAGTGACCCCAACACCACTTTGTTTACTGGACAAGATGCCATTGGATGAAGCCCTTTTTGATGCTGATTGTGAACCCGTTCGTACCGTTGATTTGTAGATCATGAGACAACAAATTCGGTACTCTTAGGTACCCCAATGAATGAGGTACCACAGCCATTGATTTAGTCGTGTCGTATCCATGTTGAAGTCGATTCTGACGCCCATCATTCTTGGTGAACATAGTTCACAATTTCTGCTTAAAACGTACACAATGCCACTATTAAGAAAGATGCCGATCAAGAATACTTACATCCATAATATGCAGGTACTTAAATAGGATACTGATAAACCTCTAGATTTGGCACCCCCCATAGTTTTTTGAGGTGGTTCAGAACCCTCATGAACTAGACTTTTACATATTTACCATAAAGATCCATAAAGCCTATAGTTATTGGACTTACCAACTTCACCAAAAAAGTCTTTAAATCACCATGTTCCAATCATGTTCTTAAGCATAAATCACCATGTTCCAATTAATTTCCAGTCATTTGGCAGTGTGTCAAAACCTTGTACCCCTGTAGTTCACATCAAAATAGCTGGGATTTATGGATGTTCATTCCCCTAGAAATGGTATTAATAGGTATTGATCCATACCCATGTACCATATACCAGTAATATACCATATACCACATCACCTTATAGTAGCCATGATAGACCATATACCTAATGGTTGGGTGATGTTCAATGGGGACATTTAATGACCCATTTTTCTCCTGGCTTTTCGCATGTTTTCTCCATTTCCCCAGTGCCACCCAGGCCTCGTAGCACCGGCCGCGCCCGTGGCAACGCCAAGTCGCCGCCGACGCCGCAGCCGCAGCCGCAGGGGCCGCAGGGGCCGCAGGGGCCGGGGCCAGCAGCACCAGGCGGGGTGGTTCCATAGAAAAACTCGTTGGTGGTTTTCCATAATTTATAAGTATGGTTAATAATGGATAACTGGGAGAATATATGGTTAATAATTTGGATAATATGGTTGATTTTCCATTAATATATGGGATCATCCTGGTCAATCATGGTTAATAATGGTTGATAATGGTTAATAATGGGAGAATATCACTGGTTGGTGGTTTGGAACATACATTTTCTCCCTATGGATCCAAGTTCCTTCTTAGGAAGTGTTTGGGGTATGATTTGGAGGGTTAAGTACCTTCTCAGACAGTGTTTGGATCCATAAAGATTATTTTTCCATATATTGGGAATTTCATAATCCCAACTGGCGAACTCATATTTTTCAGAGGGGTAGGAATACCACCAACCAGAAAATGGATCAACATGGCCATCCATATCCTATATATATATATCAATAATATGATAGGGACCTTGAATTTCTATTTTCATAATGGTTATGTTATATAAGTACCATCTTATAACACAGATGGATCTATATGACATATATGATATTGTTATATTACTATACATCATATAGATATATTTAACATCATATACAATTATATGTGAAATATGTGGCTCTATTTATATAACATCATATGTCATCATAATCTATTTGAAACATGTGATATAATTGATATAATTCTATAAGTTAAGATCTTCTACTTATGATGATATCAACAAAGAACAACTGATGTTAGTAAGTAATGTGACATCATAGGTATGATAAAACTTACTATAAAGACGTTTAAACGAAAAACTTATCATCATATGTATATATATATATTATACTTATGCCTATGCTGAATATGTATATATATATATATGAAATTTGTGATATAACTATAATTAATTATAGAACTACATCATATAACTATGATGATATGAACCAAAAACCATGGACAAGAACTGTGCCAGGCGCACAGGCTCCAGTGATGATGGGCGCGCCCAACGGTCCCAACGGTCCGGTTGCTGGACCTTGTGGCTCCTGTGGGTCGTTTGGTGCCATGATGGGGCCGGCCAATGGACAGATGCAGCCCGTGCCATGGTGAGACATCGAAAGATTTCCATGGGGATTTCCATGGGGATTTCCATGGGATTTGTGGGACATTTCGGGATTTTCATGAACATGTCTAACATGTCCCTTAAATTTTGGGGAATTTTGATAAAACACCATGGGATTTGATACTGATTTCATGGGATTTGATGGGAAATTGAGAAAACACCATGGGATTTCATGGGATTTCTTGGAAGTTGATGGACATCTATAGGGGATTTTGATGGGTTAACGAGTTGAATTTCATGGGAGATGGGATTTGGGCCGGCCAGATGATATAGCCGCATAGCCGAGATGGCCCACGGCAATTCAACAATGGCTATGGCAAAAATGGAGCATAGAAATACATGGATTTACCTATTAAAAGAACGGTGGTTGTCTAAGGCTAAATTCAAGCTGGAACCCCTTAATCTTTTAATTTTTCTGCGCTTGGAAGATGATGATTTTTTAAGGTTCCAGATTGAAAAAACATGGCGTTTCGTATTACGGTGTAAAGATGGGGATATGATGGGATATAGTGGGATGTGTCAACAATATGAAACTTTGGGATTCACAAATTAGGTATACCTCAAAGTGGTTGGCAGAGATGAGGTTTTATTCCATTAGGACTCAGGTTACGCAATGTGACAAACCCATCCAAATCTTGGTTCTTAGTAAGATATCATCGGATTTTGGAAAACATTAATCACCTATTTCACAAGAGTTTTTTCAGAGACCCCAATCTATCATAACCTATACATTTTTTGACAACCGGAAGCGACAAAAAGCCAGCACGGCTGGCTGGGTCTCTTTATTGGTAAATCATTGGGAGAGTCTGGTGGAAAATCATGGCGGGCCAGATTTCTGCATGATGAAAATATGGAGGTTTCTAGGTGGGAACATCCTGCAAATAGCGATTTTAGTGGAAACATCATCTGTAAATGTATGTTACTTCTGATGTGGGAAGTGTTCCTTCAACTTGCCAACAATGTTGTGAAACCTTAAACGGCGACTCAGCCAGCCGGAAAGGCTGCAGGGGCTCCGGTAACTTTGGGGTCAGGCTCCGGTCATCATGGCATGGCTGGAAAATCCCCGAAGTAAATGAAGGTTGTTCATGGGAAAATCCGGAAAATTTCTATGCGTGATTTCTGATTTCCTAGTGCTATGTTTGATTGATCCTTTCCCCCCTAAAAGTGACACCCCCGATCGAGACCTTTTTTGGGCCTGGACTGGGCTTGAAATCACCCATAGATTGGGACTGGCTAGAATGGAGATGTTCAGTAGTGGGATGGGATTCCTATTGGCTCAATATTCACCACGTCTAACCACGCTCTGACAATTGTCAGAAGCAGGACACTTTCTCATAGGATCCATGTATGGTATATATGGTAACATGGATCATCGATCCCATCAATATATCCCCAATGTTAGCATATATACCATACATAGATCCTATGGGTTTGGGGATGTTTGGGGGGTTCTATCATTTGCAGAAAGTCCCCGGAAGTACCCAGCGCTGTGGCTGCCACTCACTGGCTGCTCAGCTGCTCCAACCTGCACTTCCGAAGCTTCCTTGTAGTGGCCTTGTAGTGGCCTTGTAGTGGCCTTGTAGTGGCCTTGTAGTATGGCTACCATATACGGACCCTGCTTAAATACGGAGCATTTGAACATATACATCTGCCTGGCGATTCATCCTACGAGTCAAGAAGATTACAACCCCATGTATAAGTGGGCGTTCACCCTACTTACCCTAAGCACAAAAAAAACACATCTCAATCACAATCCAATTAATTGTTTTTGTTGCTCATTTCATTACACTAATAATATGTTTTCTTTGATGGTTAAGTTCCAAGCAAACTATGGGACATCACAAAATCAAATCACCCCAACAGGCCGGGGATTGTCATCATCCATGACCTGGAAGTCCTTTTCTTACCCAACCAATCTTTCATGGAATGACGTTGTGGGTACGAAAAAATGACTATCAACATATTGTTCGTCAGTTCGTCATATTCCCCCACCAGTCACCGAATCAAATCCCATCAAATCCCATTCAGATCTGGTTAAATCCCAGTAGATCCCATTTCAATTCGATCAAATTCCATTAAAGTCCATGAAATTCCATGAAATTCCATGAAATCCCGTAAGTTTTGCGGATTCCATTCAGATCTGGCTGCGCAGTAGATCCCCCCGAAAGTGCGAAACCGACCTGGTGGACCTGGCGCCGTGAGGTCCCTGTGGGTCCCTGGCAGCCAGTGACCTGGGGCCAGCCGCGCGGCGTGATGTCTCAAGGGCCCGCGGCCTTTATCGATGCCTCGCAACGGATGCCGCAACAAGGTGGGATGGGACTCGATGGGACCATCGGATTTCACGGGACCATCGGGAGTATATTGATATGATATACGATTATAGGATCCATGGTGCTTGTATATATGCTAACATTGGGGATATATTGATGGGATCCATGTTACCATATATACCATACATGGATCCTATACTGTAGGTATGATTATAGATGATTATATATATACACATAATTTTATATATGATTTTATGGGATTTTAAAGGATGTTCGATATGGTTTTATATGGTTTTATTTGATTTTATATACATTGAATATGGATTTACATATGACTCTAATTGAGTCTATATGATGATTTATGATTTGATATGGGAATTTTTTCGGTGGGGATATCTTGATGGGCTCATCTGGGGAATTCTACATCTGCCAAGTCAGGTGGTCTTTTTGATGGGGATTTGGAATGGGGAAGCCTCCCTATAAGTATAGGGATGGGGATGGACTATGTATACTATTAATTTCATGGGGATAAGCCTCCTTATAATTTACCCTCTGGCAAATTAACTTGTTGACCCTGAAAATCACCAATTTTTAATGGAAACTAATCTGAACCAACCCCGACAACTGCCAGGGTCTATGTTAATTTACTGGAGGGTATACATAATTTGATGGGGGATTTGCAAGTATAAGGGGCAGCCAATGGCCATAGTCACCATAGTCCATCTTTGCCACCTGCGCATGGGATGACTGGGATGACTGACAAGGAAGTCGACATGCAAACTCCGAGTCAAACGATGGACTGTATATAACCCATAGGATCCATGTATGGTATATATATGCTAACATTTGGAGTTTTTTTGGGTTTCAGAAGCCACACATCTCAAAAATGATAAGGTGATACCCTCTGGTTATGACTAACATAGCTATTGAAAATGGCCATAGAAATAGTGAGTTTTCCCATTAAAAAAATGGTGGATCTTTCCATAGTTATGTTAAATTACCAGAGGGTATAATTTCTAATGTTCCCTTCCCCCTTCTATTAAACACTCGCTAAAGGGTCTCCAAATGGTCTCTAAATATGTATAAAAAATAAATCCCTGATTAGACCATGGTTTCTGGGCGGTGTTTAATATTGGGATGGAGTTTATATACCCAGGTTTAGGGGAATAGTCATCCATCAATAGACATTTAGATATCCATTGCCCCATTGCAATGATTCCATATGATTCCCATTTTGGAATGTACAGTAATGCCATACCGCATGTACATGCATGTACCATCATCATGGCACACAGGGACAGCATTTCTTCAGGATATCTCAGAGTAGCCGACCGGCACCAGGGTTTTGATCCTGAATGCCATAGCCATTTGTCTAAGAGTAGGGATGGTTTCAATGGTCAGGGTACCGTGCTGCCTTGTGCCAAACGGTTTTGCGGATCAAAGTTTCATCATGGCTAGACATGTCTGGGATTTGGCTTCACATAGCTCTTGGTTACAATGCATGATATAGAACCCCAGGGTTCGCTAGTTTCCATGCCACAATCTTGAACATTTGGAATCCCCGAATGACATCCATTGGTTTCGGGTAAAACATTAGTATTAGACACACATTTACCATCCAAAATAGAGGCAATGTCTGTGGTTTTGCTGACCCTGGTTTACCAAATCCCTAGGAGATTATCCATCTTTTCAGTGGCTCTAACCCCAGTTACCACCTACGATTTTTTGTAGATAATCATTGATCCCTTGGGAAAAAAACTAATCCCACCTATCCTAAATCCTGTTTCTTGGTTTTTGAGTCACATCAGAAATATGCCGAATCGGCCATCAGCTATCTATCTTTTTGACACCCTAAAATGAGTTCTCCTCATTTTTGCTGCTGAAGTCATGGCCGAAAAATCGCCATCGCCCTTGGTGCAGGATATATGATGCCCATGGTGGGAGCTCAGGGAATTCCCAGTCGCCCCGCCACCTTTGCCGGGATGGCGCTGGATGACTTGCAGCCCGGTGATCCTTCAGATGCTGGAGATTTCGCCATGGAAAACGCTGGATTTCACCATGACAAAATGGTGGTTTCATGGTGAGTTAACCATGGAACATGATGATTTAAAGATCAAGAATTATGGTATGGGGATATTGTGGTGATGTAAAATCTCGATGAATTGGATCATGACCTCACAAAAAACATCATTGCTCCTGAAATGGCGTCAAGTTTCGGCTATTTTCAGCTTGGTGAATTGAGATTTTTTCAGGCAGATTTCATGTCGGTAGATTGATGTAAAGGGAAGAATCAAGGTCACCCAAACATGTTTTTCATGTGGGCAACCCAATAACAACATTTTACCATTTGGAGATGGTTATAAAAAAGCACCCATGAAAATGGTGATTTTGGGGATGGCTTACTATTGGGTTTACCACATTAGGGTTTTTTTATATGTAGATTTTGCCTTGAACACATTTCGAGAAGTGGACATTTGATTTCATGTGTCCGCCATGGTTCAATACGAAGTGAAAACGGGTGAGATCTCAATCACGTCACCGAGAAAATGTAGGGCCACACATCCCCAAAATTCAATGCTTGGCAAACAAGAGACACTCTGGTTGGTGGTTTGGAACATGAATTTTATTTTCCATATGTTGGGAATAATAATCCCAACTGACTAATATTTTTCAGAGGGGTAGGTATACCACCAACCAGCTTGTTTGGGGTCCCTCGGGTTTTGACCCATGCCCAGTTCGGAAGTATTTAAAGCGAGAGACAGGGGAACATTCTTGACACGATATGCCGAGTTCTCGGAGAAACCGGTAAAGCTATTGGCCAAACAGCAGTCCATATGAAGACAAATGGTGCTGGATATCCATGTTGGATTGATTTGAGGTTTACATGTTTACACCTTCAAAATATGGGAGCTTGTGACACCGAAGACCAGAGTCTAGGACTCTAGGAAAGTTGAGTGCTGACCGGTCACCATCCGCCTGCGGTCCCTTTTTTTATTTTTTTTGTTTGTCACGTTGCCGGCTCGAAGGGTTCAGAAACAGAAGGTTATGAAACTTGTGTTCCTGAGAGGGAGTTGGTTTAACAGATATTAATCAGGGAGTTATAATGGAACCTTAGTAGTGAAACCTCTGCAAAAAAATCCTAAGAGGAACAACTTATCACAACAACCCAGGGTTTTTCAATGAACATCCATGGTTTTTCAATGGTTTCCCTGAGTTTTTGACGTCCAGGTATCATCGACAGAACGATCGCTCCCAAGAGACGATCGGCTTCGTCAGTCCGGAGCGTGGACCTCAACGAGGCGAGCCCATTTCGCCCAACCAATTCAGAGCCCCTTGGCCGGTAGAGGTTACATCCATCATGGGAGGCCTGGATGGTTTCAAGTTGGGGAATCATCCCTTTTTTCAAGTTTTTGAGGCGAGTGAATTATGATAATTTGCCCAGATCATGGTTGATGATGTGTGAAAAAGGGACTCGAAGTACGACGATTCCACGGCGTTTTAAAGAAATCCCACCCCTAACGGCCCGAAGATGTTGATACTTTTGCTTTTGCCCATGTGAGTCACTGTCTTTAAGGGTCGTCATGAGATATCATGAGCCCCTCGGTTTTGATTTTTTAGGTTTCAGGAAGATATTGAATTGAGCCATATTGAGCCTTTCATGTTTTTATGTTGCTGGGCATTTTGCGAGGAATGGGGCGGACAAGAAGACTTCCTGTCCCATTTGATGCGATGACCCGATGACCGCGGGAGCGAGTCTGACAGTCAGACCCCCGGTGTCTCATAATGCGTTCAACGTAGGGAGCGACCATGGTCAAGATAGAAAACTGCCCTGCCCTCCAGTGTCTAAAAAAACATGGCATGGAAATCCGCGAACTAGCGAGCTTTATATTTGGGAAAATCAACAGGCGATGAATTAAATTTGAGCAGTGTTCCTGACAGAAAGCAAAACACATCGCCATTCGCAAAAACCCAAGATACAACAAGAAGTAATTATACCATTTCTGGTGTGGTCTTCAGCCGATAGGTTTAGATCTATCATCACTTCGGGATGGTCGGTAAGTCACCGGCTGAAGCCAACTGTGGCTTTACATGGCTTTACCATCCCGACATTTTTGTTGCCAACTACTACAGTAGTATGGACAGTATGTATATCAAATTATATTAATATATTAACCCCCAGATAGAACAGTGATTTACCACAACTACTCAGGATTCTTGTTTGCTTCTCTATCTTGGGGCCATCTGATAAGACAGCTAGTTTTTAACCGTTTTTTATAGAGCTGAGCGATGCCGGCCATGGTTTGGATCCCTACGATGGCTGCCCATTCTGGCAGCGCTAATGGCAACTTTCAACTGCCTCCCGCCACCGTTTTCGGATCATCATCGAATCATCGAGAAAAACCTCGAAAAAAGCCACAGGCGATTTTCTAGCCATGAAAAACAGCTAGGTATACCTACCATTAATACAAGATATATATAATATATATACATAACATACACATATATAGTTATATATATAGATACAATTATACATATATATATATAACATATATATATATAGATATAATTATACATATATATATATAACATATATATATATGTAACATATAACTTATATATATACAGTATCACGGATATGTGCTGCTGTCAGCTTGCGTCGGCAGTAGCACACTTGCTGCCCGCATTGACTAGCTCTTGTTTGTGTTTTGTGGCCCCAAAACAGGGGCCAGATTCTGGACCCAAAAATGGGGCCACAATACTAAAATTAGCAGCCCAGCTTCCAAATGTGTGGTCCCAATTTCGGGCCCATGGTGTATGCTTTTTGCCTTCTGCAAAGAGCGCGTTGAGCTGCGACAGGTTGCATCTTCCATTCATGTTTTCTTGCGCTTGGTGCCAGGATGCTGGTTTCACATGCAGGGTACGCAGTGAAGGAAGGCAAAAAGCATGCAGGCCCACAGCCCCAAAAATGGGTCCGCGTCGCAGCGCAAGCCAAAGGAACGTTTCAAAAGGGGCAGGGGTGCCAGTGCTGTTCTGCAGCAAACATGACTGCCACAAGCAATGCCAATACATGCGTACCGCCAGCGGCAGTATACAGGACCCTGGGCGCAACCCCCGGCACCCCCAGATATCAAAGTTGACTTACTTCCGCACTCTGCAAAGCTACACCAGGAAAGGCAGCAAGACTAGCTTTTGCGAGTGGCAACGTTGATTCCTGGGGAGCGGGGCCATGTTTGCGCGTGCACATCCACATACATCACGCGGAAGCAGCGTTAAATTAGCAATTCGTATTGGCTTGGCCGCAAAACTACTAAGCATGTGCTCAAAAGCTACTAAGCACGGTGTCGCATTTCGTATTGGCTTGGCCGCAAAGCTACTAAGAATGCGTTCAAAAGCTACTAAGGACGATTTTGCAATTCGTATTGGCTCGGCCGCAAAACTACTAAGAAAATGCTTCAAAGAATAAAAGAAACAGTATCTTCTTCTTTTCTTGAATTTTGAGAGACATTCTTAGTAGTTTTGCGCCCAAGCCATTGTGATTTGCAACTCACGCCTTAGTAGTTTTTCATGAACTCCTTAGTAGTTTTGCGCCCAAGCCATTGTGATTTGCAACTCACGCCTTAGTAGTTTTTCATGAACTCCTTAGTAGTTTTGCGTCCAAGCCATTGTGATTCGCAACTGGTGCTTTACTAGTTTTTCGCGATATGCTTAGTAGTTTCACGTCCAAGCCATTGCGATTTGTACATGCCTTAGTAGGCCTTTTATTAAGGCTTTGGGGGCGCTTCTTCTCAAAGCCTAGGTGGGCCCAAGGCCCCAAAACCGGAGCCTCAAATAAGTGGTAAAGCAAGCGCCTCGGGCATGTACCCTCGGAGTATATATACACACATGGCCCATTTATTTTGTGCTATGTAAGGGGAGAGATATGTCGCCAATGCGCCATGGTTGCCTTTATAAGTCGATGAGCAGCTTGAGGAACTTGTGGGATTCGAAGACTTAAAAAGTGGTTCATATATCTGGGTAAATTATAACGACCTCACTACGACCTCACTGTAATCATGGTTAGTAAGGGAAATCATCCCCAAATGGCCGTAATTCAGGTTGGTGAAATATTATAATTTATCCAGATATATCTATAGTTAGTTCAGCCATTTATAGATGGCTGGTTGGTGGTTTGGACCATGAATTTTATTTTTCCATATATTGGGAATAATCATCCCAACTGACTTTCATATTTTTCAGAGGGGTTGAAACCACCAACCAGATGGGATAAGCCATTTATAGATATCAAAAGGTGGTCAGTTCAGCCATTTATATTGATGAGAGACACGAAGAAAGGGGACTTTCACGTTAGGGTTACGATATTTCACCAGTATTGATCCGTGACTTTGTCCTGAAAAAGCACCAGGTCCAGTGCGGTGCGGGAGGTGCTTTAAAGGTCTGATCTTCAGATTGCTACTGACGTCCAGTGCGAGGGACACGACTCGAGACTTCTTATAGGAAACATCCTCAAACAAGATATATCCAATCGTGACCTGTAGAACAATGACCAGAGAAATCATGAGTTTATGTAAACAACTTCTCCTACATGACCTGATTTCAGACTAGTCGTTGGTATGTTTTTAAATTGTCAGCCAAAAGTTGGTCGTCGGAGCAGAGTTCCGTTTCACGTATTCAGTGACTCTTTTTGTTCGCAGACTCCCTCCTTGTCCGGCGACGGGTCGTGGACATTTTCCAACTGGCTAGCAGTCCGATCAATACAGGCATGGGTTAAAGTTAGTCTATAAAATATGCAAAAAACTGGGTGTAAATAATTGTTTGTTCCTGCTGGTAGTACCGGCGCAGCAATCAGGACTACTAGTCAATGTTGAATTTCAAATGCTTACCATTCGGTATAAAAAGAACATGGCAATGGAAACTCTGCCATTAATTATTGCTCGATTTTACCATCAAAATCTCCATTTGGCTCGGGGATTTTCATGCAATCGCCATGTTTGACAACTACCAAACAGCAGTTGATACCGCTACCTGGACCTGTCGTAAACGGCAAGGCACCTAAAGTCTGACCCCTCCGCAGTATGCAAAACAGAGCGAGTTGGCTGGGAGTTGTTTTTTCGTGAAGAATATGTCGGAAGACAAGGAAGGTTGAGCAACATTAGTTTGACTTAAAAAAATATGGGATCATCATTCATCATAGAAAAGCTCACAATTCCATACAATTCTTACATTATGTTTTGATATTTGACCATTTTTCGCAGCTACATTCCCTATTTTCAGATGGCTGAGTTAGGGGTGATCAATATCTCCTAGTGGGCCCACTGACCAGTGCTGAGCTGGCCTCTTTCGGAGCCTTGCAACATCCGATCATATAATGTCTTTGCAAAGAGAAGCACGATACAGATATAAGACCATATTTTACTAGGGGATGTTCCCTTACATGGGCCTGAAAAATAGGCCTTATATATGGTAGGTACCTCCAATAAATCAGTTCCTGACATGGCCATTGATAGATTTAGAGTACCATCTGGTTATGACTAACATAGCCATGGAAAATCCCAACCATAAATGGAGGTTTTAGTGGGAAAATCATCTATTTCTATGGGCCATCTATACCATGGCTATGTTCAATAGCCAGAGGGTATACAATTTGGTAAACCCAATTGTAAAGCACCCATAGTCTAATGGTAACCATACCACCTATAAAAATGCTGATGACTGGGGGATGGTTTATGGCATTGTTTTACCCACATTAATAAACTATCCCCAATAAAAAAGAAAGAAACATCACTGGGAGGTAAAGACCATTCCCCAATAGCTTTCCATTTTACGACATTTTACGACATTCCGCTGGTGCAATGGAGAGGAACAGATTATGTGAATGCTGCAACAATCCATTAATAGTGGATTTTTCCATTAAAAATGGTGATTTTCCATAGTTATGTTAAATTACCAGAGGGTAGTTCAGCCATTTATAGATGGCTGGTTGGTGGTTTGGAACATTTGGATTATTTTTTTCCGTTCAGTTGGGAATGTCATCAGCCCAACTGACTTTCACTCACTCCATCCATTTTTCAGAGGGCTAGGTTGGTTGAAACCACCAACCAGGTACCAGTCCCCCAAGCAATTTGTGTCTTTGTGGGATGACTTTTTTGCTGTGAATTCACTGTGCCTGAAAATGCTGTATAGTATAGAACATGATGTCCATTTTTTCAGAAAACACCTGAAAATCTTTTGATAGGACATAACATTTATAAAATGATGCAAGTATCAAGTCATATAATCATGACTAATCATCAAATTTAAGTTGAGTGTTTTATGGTCATGATTATGGAGAAACACTCATTGAATATGATTACTCAATGCCAGTCGTATTCACGGACAAACCCATGAGTCAATGGCGACTGGCAGCAAGGCCACTCGTTTCGAGGTGGAGGAAGAGGCTTCGTACGCGCCTGAGATCACCGGAACCGGAACAAGCGGAACAACCGTCGCCTTTTTTTTTGGCGCAAGTCAATGAGTGTCAAATGCATTAAAACCTTCAGTTTTAGATAGTTTTAGTATAGATTAGATATAGTTTTAGTGTATAGATTACTCATTACTCATGTTTACTCAACGTTTGTTCAAAGTTTCAGGGTGGGACCATCCGGCACCCCATGTTTTTTTTTTTGTATCAAACTTCAAAACCCCAACGTTGGCAACTTTTATGGTTGAACCATCTACTGTGGCTTAAAAAATGCCCGTTGTAGCTCGTGAAATCCGAATTGGATTGGTGTTTCTGATATACTTTGGTGACGCGGCCAAGCATGTGATGCCTAATTCTAACCTATACTGATACCCCACGAAAGTATGAAAATCCTTGTCACAGCTGGTGGCACAAGGAGTCACTTCCGAGCCCCAGTGGTGTCGTTGCAGAAGGACGTGGATAGAGATGATCTGTGGATGGGGTAGTGTGCCAACTCAAGCAGTACCATCTGGTTATTTGTTACATAGCCATGGTTTTTCGATGGCCCATAGAAATAGATGGTTTACCTGGGTTTACCGTTCTCAAAAATGGGTGGATCTTTCCATGGCGAAGTTAGTCATAACCAGTCTCTAACTGTGGATCCAGCATGATCCAGTCAGATTGGCGCCAGGACATTCAGCGTCACTATGCCCAAAGGTTACAGGACCTGTGCAGGGAACACCTGCCGTTGTCAGATTCGGCGCATGTCTCTTTTTGTGGACCCAGTGATATCATCTGGTTGGTGGTTTGGTTATGACTGTCCATTCAGTTGGGAATGTCATCATCCCAACTGACGAACTCCATCATTTTTCAGAGGGGTAGGTTGGTTGAAACATGTTGAAACCACCAACCAGTCATAGTTTCTTGACTTTCGAAGTTTCATAGAGTTTCTTGTTGCTGGTGTCATAGACGAGTTTTCAGTTGACATATTTGAGATGAGACTCCCAGTTGACTAAGTCATATATTTTTCAAGGGGGTAGCTCAACCACTCAATGGCTTGGAAAAAAGGGCAAATTCCAGGAAATACCCATGTTTCCTGGGAAAATCCATGGTTTCCAGTTAAAGATTTTTCCTTAAACCAATCCATTAACATCCATTAACATCCATTAACATCCATTAACATCCATTAACATCCATTAACATCCATTAACATCCATTCAATCCACCATGTTTGATGCCTAAGTCCACCAGTTTGGATGGTCACCGATTATTTTTTTGTTGCTACCCAGTCGGCTTAGTCCCTGAGGAGCTTCAGACACGAGGCCTTTTTTTCCGCCTTCGGAGATGTGAAGCTGCGGGACTTTTAATGGAGATTTCAATGGAGATTTGGATGTGGGTCAAAATGGAAGACCTAGGGGACCACAGATGTTAGTCTAGTTTAGTATTAACCATCCAATTATTGGGGTACCTAATTTTGACCCATAGCCATTTCACTGGAAAATCCCCGAAATAGCCATGGAGGTTTAGTTCGCTGGAAACATCTCAACTTCGGAATTTTCCCATGGGATTTTTGTTCATGGATGAATTGATCCTCTGGTTACGAACGGTGTGCGAACTGGAAGTTCATCAGGTTTGATAAATCATCGTAAATTATCTATTGGGTCATGGCTTCCATAGCTATCTTGAATAACCAGAGGGTACTTGTATAAAGATATATAAAGAAGCCAAATGGGATTGTTTGATAATTGTGTATCGTATATACCCTCTGGTTATGACTAACATAGCCATGGTATAGATGGCCCATTTATAGATGGTTTACCTGGGTTTACCGTTCTTAAAAATGGGTGGATCTTTCCATGGCAAACTGTTAGTCATAACCAGAGGGTACATCAAATTAGCAATTTCAGTGGGAAACAACACCGTGATTCACTTAAATTTGGTGGTACCTATTTTTAGACAAACCCAAATGGTGGCCACTGCTATACGATGTGGGCCCCCCAAACGATAGCTAAGTTGGTGAACATAACTCCAATAACTATGGTTTATTTTACTTACAGGTATTTACAGGTATAGTTAATGGGGTTTATAAACCAACTTATAACTGGCAGGCCCCACATTGTCGGTTTCGCCAGTTATAGAAGTAAATCCGCTTCTAATCTAGAAAAGCGGACATAGAACGGAGACCCTAAGCTGCCCCTGTAAGGTGAGGCTCCCAAACGTTAAATGATTGTTGGTTTATAGAGCCATGAACTACTATGGTTACCCTCTGGCTATTTGACATAGCCATGGGAAATAGCCCATTTATAGAGGTTTACCTATTAAACATCGTGATTTTCCATGGCTATGTTAAATAACCAGATGGTATATTATGTTATATCCTCCATCAACCCTAGTCAAGCAAGTTATGTGCGCGGAACTTTGCAATTGTTTTGGGGCCTCACCTTGTTTAATCTACCCTTAAACCTTAACCCAATGGTCATGCTATCCACATCGGCCTTGCCTTGGTTTCTACGATTGACTTGAGTGCAAGGCTAGCATATGTGTGCTTAAAGATATCACTGGAAACAGCACATAACTACGCTGTCTTATAATTGTTGAAAGATGAGTTTGCTTTTGGCACCTATAGTTTTGTTTATTATATGGGGTTTCCATCAATGGGGGATCCCTAAAATGGAAGGTTCATAATGGAAAATCCCATTCAACTAAATGATGAAATGGGGTACCCCCATGACTTAGGAAGACCTCCATATACCAAATCCCACATCCGGAGCACCGTCCGGCCCCGAAGGTTCTGGGCAAAAACCATGCTCCTTTGAGGCATGGTCTGTGATCATGTGGCGACAGGGTGAGTATCTTGACGGTTTGTCTACATTAATACTTGATGGTTTGTCTTTATTCAGATATATTATTAGTTATTATTACTTGATATTAATCTTGATAGTTTGTGTATATATATATCATATATCCAACATATCTGTAATATGATGTACCTAAATGTCTGACTGATATGTCGTTTTCTGGGTCAAAATGATTCATCACGCAGCTAGCTTCAAAGCATCGTACCCATTTTATTCAGGATGGTTGGTGAAGATAGCTGGGTTATAGGAGGTTATACCCATTATACCCACTTTATTGAGGATGATAGTCATTTGTAATAGGGATACCCAGTTAGCAACCACTAGCAACCAGTTTTTTCAGGGGATAGGACAGAGTATTTTCAATGGGTGAAGCCCGGCAACCCCAAGATGGTTGGTCGACGCCGTGTTGGTACTTTGACTCACTTGTTCAATCCGTATAAGTTGATGTACATTATTTTTTTCGGTCAAAGTCTGACACCATTTTGGGACCCCAAAGTCCATTGATGAAAAACGGCAGTTTCAAGAACCAACTTCTTTTGGAGGTAGGATGGCCAATTTCATTGAAGGCTAAATTTCATGTAAGTTTTTGGCATCTAACCTACAATGTGGGGCCCCCTAGTTATAAGTTGGTTTATAAGCCCCAATAACTATGGTTGTAAGTACCACAAACCATAGTTATTGGAGTTATTAACCAACTTAGCTATCTAGGGGGCCCCGCTTTGTACTTTTTTTTATTTTTTTCTGGCCTCTCCATTTTAGGGTGACATTCCGCGACCCATGATTTCACATCAAAACAGCGCAGGTGAATCTCGCCCAAGGTGCGGATCCGTGGGTGTGAAAGCATTCATGGATAGTAACTTTATTTTCATAAATAACTGGTTGATGGTTTCAAAGATTTTTTTTTCCATAATATATGGGATAATCCTGGTTAATCATGATTAATAATGGTTGATAATGGTTAATAATGGGAGAATATAACTGGTTGGTGGTTTGGAACCATGGAATTATATGACTTTCCCATCATATTGGGAATTTCATCATCCCAACTGACGAACTCATATTCTTCAGAGGGGTAGGCTCAACCACCAACCAGATAACAACTAAGAATCACATATTGTTCTATTTTTTTCACTAGCATACTTTTACTATACAGACTATACAGACTATACTAATGGACGATAATATATCCTATACAGACTGTACTAATTGATAAGACTATATAGTTACTTTCCATAGCAATATGTTGTGTTACTCCCAAAAGCAGTGACTGGAACTGGAAGCCTGGAAGCCTGGAAGCGGCTGTTTTTGGTTCTCTCGATACGAAAGATGTGGTCTGGATTCTGTCGGCGTAATCAATCAACAATAGATACCCTCTGGTTATGACTAACATAGCCATGGTATAGATGGTCCATAGAAATAGATGGTTTACCTGGGTTTACCTATTAAAAATGGTGGAATTTTCCATGGCAAACTGTTAGTCATAACCAGATGGTACACATTTACATCTTTGGCACCGGGTTCATCAGGGGCAGTTGAAGCACCTAGACCTGCCACTCGCGAGGCCGCGAGGGTGGAGGGCATGGCTGCAAGTGATATTGATGAAATGCTATCAATTATGTGCTTCCCTTCCCCCGTGTGGGGACTGGGGATCAAAGACACTATATACTTAGAAAACTCACAGTTTTTCCGTTTTTCTTCTTTTGCCCTTGACTTACTGTGACCAACCACCAATGGTGGGAGCTAACTATTTTGATTTAGAAGGGTTTTGGAAGACGGTTGAACATGTTGAAACATGTTTTGTTCACCGTTTCACCTGTGAGTCACAACGGTAGGACAAACCATTCAGGTCGCCATCTACAGTCGTGGATTCGGCGCCAGTCTGACTGGTTGATTTTGGTCCAACTTTTTTGGGGATCCTCCCATTTTGGGGACTTACGATGGCCAGGGTTAGGGAGACCAGTTACGATTCGTGGGATGATCCTCCAAGAGCCATGCCTAGACTTCAAATGATCCAGAAGATCCAAGAAGATCCAAGTTTTTTCTTAGCTATGACATGTTTAATGACTATTTCGAGGTGTTGTTTATATAATGACTATTTTGATGTTTGTCCGCCAGGTGAGGGTCTCTAGATTGTAACAAAGGTGCAACTCCTCCTTCTTCTTCTTCTTCTTCTCTTCTTCTTCTTCTTCACCTCCTTCACCTTCTTTAATTTCACTTTCTTGTTCCTCCTCCTCCTCCGCCTCCTCCTTCTGCCAGCTCGTCGGGACTTGGCATGAACGGATCCGAACCATGCGGCGAGCTCCGGACGCAGCCAGGGCCATGCCTGGACCCAAACCCGGCAACGACTGGACCCGAACACATACCAGAGAGAATGCCAAACAGAATGTCAGAATGAATGCCTGAAAAGATGCCAGAGAGACTGTCAGAATAGATGCAATGTCAAGAATGTCAAGAATATATGCCAGATAGAATGCAAGAACGAATGTCAGAATATATATATATATAGTTATATATATATATGCCATTAAGATACTTCCAGATGGTATGTCAGAAACTATGTCAGAATAGTGTGCCAGGTTGGCAAAACCAGTCCGACCTTCCCAGGCTTGGCGTTCGCCCTGAAGCATCCGCCGTGGCGAAGATCCCTGAGAAAGGCGGCTGGCTCAAGTCTCACGTGTCTATTTTTGCTTGTTGGATTTATTCATCATTATTATACTATAGGATAATCATTATATTATATATATTATATAATCATTATATAATAATTAGCAAAGGAACATCTATTCGAATGATAATTATTATAATGTTGCCATGTTATCTATTATTGATAATTATCAATTACATATTATTCATCATAATTATCTTATCTATTATTGATTTATCTATTATTGACAATATTATTATAATATTCCATGTTCATCGACTCAATGTTTTTTGTTGCCATCTTCACGGAGCCCCTTTTCGAAGCCGTCGGTCGTGATTTTTTTCTGGGCGCCCAAAGATGGCGATCCCGGCGAATTCAGGGCGTTGGCGTCGGGCCGGTGGTGGGTTAGGCCATCAATTCATAGATCAACAACTATACTTAGATGGGCCATGGAGTTAGTTAAGTAGTTAGTAAATGGATTATAGTTGGGATATAAGTAGTTTATAACCCACTTACTAACTAGTTAGCTAATCCCACGGCCCATCTAAGTAGTGGGACGATCATCCCCATCTGTGGGTTATCCCCTTTGGGGAATTGGATTTACCATGATTTACCAATGTTACCCGGCCTGGTAAACGTTTACATAACGAACTGGAAAGATCCACCATGCTATGAATGGGTAAATCAACTAGAAATGGCCATGTTCAATAGCTATGGTTGTTTACCAATGTTTACCAGAGGGTATGTGAAGTTCATATGAATAAAGACCCCGAATGAATCAACACCTACATTCCAAAAAAAACAATAGCTACTACTTTGGGTTGGTCCCTCCCTATTATCAACATGGGTGGTCACCCCCTATTAAACAACACCCTTCTGGAAAATCCAATTTTTTGGGGGGATTCAAAAACCAACGGAAAACCAATGGAAAACCAATGGGTTCAAAGCATTTCTCATACTAATCTCACGAATCCTATTTTTGGTTTTGCTGCTCTTTTTTTGGGGGGTGAATACCTCATGGATTTAGACCTTCCGGGGGGCTGGTTATGAAATGTTATGAATTCATACGAACTTGGCATCATGGGTATCAACCACAAGTGGGATGATCCTTTGGTAAATCATGAAACGTCATTTGCCACTCTTCTTTTGAAGGTCAACAAAAACCATCTTTTGAAGGTCAAAAAACCTTCATTTGCCACAATTCCCATGTTTCCTATGGGATTTGGGGGGGTAGCCAGTATCTGGGAGATTATTGGATCGGAGATAAAGCCCGAAAACATCATCCAACCAGTTGAGGCGTTGAGGCTAACTGAACATTCAATGGCTCCACACCTGACGTCAACAATTTCAACATCTTGATATATGGTTAATGTTAGGGAAATCATCCCCAAATAAATGGCCGAACTATTCAGGTATTAGTGAAATATGATAATTTTAACCCTGAAATATGCTTAGAGGTACCACAATTGCTTTGAATTTACAATTCACGAAAAATCATCGATTCACCTTTTCAGGAAAGTCGTTGAATATATTCTTTTCGAACAAAATGTCCGAGGGTTCCGTCTGCGAATCAGAAACGTTTGCTTTTTTCATTTGTTCAACAAAAACATTTTTCAGGAACAACACCCTTCTGGAAAATCCTATTTTTTTGGGGGGGGATTGAAAAACCAACAGAAAACCAATGGAAAAGCAATGTTCATCTCTCAGGATCTCAGTGGACCACCTGGCACCCCTGTCTTGGGACAGGTGCTTCCACAAAACGTGGAAGCGCCGCACAAAGAGCACCTGCTGGATGGTTTTTTCAACAAAAAAAAGTTAGTTTTTTGGGCTCTCAAGTTGCGTGGGAGTTGTTTGGTTGGTTTATATAATGATGAGTTTTCCCTGTGTGGGTTTCCAGAAATGGGGATCTCCAATAGCTGGCTGGATGGTTTAGTTCATGGAAAATCCGAATCTAAAATTGGTGATGACTAGGGTCCCAGTACCCCCATGACTTAGGAAACCTTACCATCTGGTTATTTAACAGTTCGCCATGGAAAATTACCATTTTTAATAGGTAATCAGGTAAACCATCTATTTCTATGGGCCATCTATACCATGGCTATGTTAGTCATAGCCAGATGGAGTCATATCCCCCAAGACTCAGACAGAGCCAAGTAACGAACTTTTGCCGCTGCGAGATCCGACCTGTGAAATGTTGGGAAGATGATGTCCAAGGATTTTACATGGCTTCCAAGTTGGCATGGGTCAAGTTGGATGCTATTCGCACCAGAAAATGGATGGGTCCAAAGTACAAAGACAAGAAAAAGAACTGGTCCATCAAGTTACCACATCTTGATCATATCCCATTTAAATCCCATTAAAACGTTAGATTATATTCAATGGTATCGCCGTTATCTCTTATTTGTTTGGTCTTGTACACCATGGATGATGGGTAGCATCCAAGTTGTTGATAAAATTCGCATATTTGTTGGTGAAATCATGCTATTTTTTGGGCAAGCATTATTAGATTGCTTCTTCGATGTTGCTCGGTTTAAACACGTTTTTTTCAAGCAATGTCATAAACCAGCCTAACATGATTTTGATGGTTTACAGTTTACATATTCCACCCATAAGAATAGCATTGCTTTACTATTCCCCAAAAAATAACACATATTTTGATGGTGTACATATTCCACCCATAAAGTTATAGCATTGCTTTACTATTCCCCCCAAAAAAAACACATATTTTGATGGTGTACGTATTCCACCTATAAAGTTATAGCATTGCTTTACTATTCCCAAAAAAATAACACATATTTTGATGGTGTACATATTCCACCCATAAAGTTATAGCATTGCTTTACTATTCCCCCCAAAAACAATAACACATATTTTGATGGTGTACGTATTCCACCCATAAAGTTATAGCATGGCTTTACTATTCCCCCAAAAACAATAACACATATTTTGATGGTGTACATATTCCACCCATAAAGTTATAGCATTGCTTTACTATTCCCAAAAAAATTAACCATCCCACGTCATGTTCGACAGGGAATCCTCAATGTGGCAGTCCGGGCAAACCACGAAACCACGGGCTGCCTCCAGGACGATGTCACTGCAGTGCTCTCGGACATCGTCAAAGTGAATGATGTGCTGAGACGCCAGGTGTGGGGCTGTGGCTTTAATAAAGCTACCCCCAAGGGGGGAGCTCCCAGCCATGAAATATTGGGAAAGTGGAGGGTAAAAATGGGTTTACCATGGTTTACCAGATTTTGGAGTTGATTTTTTTTCGGATTCAGATGTGCTTGGCCCAAAAGTGGAAGCAGAATGAGAATTTCACGAACTATATAATGATAGTAACGGGGATATCAGTCGGATATTATAATGAGATGAGCACAATACGGTATGAGTGTGTCCCAAAATTGGGGTCTATCTACAGTTTATGGCTATTGACAGATCATAAACATGTTTTCCAACCATGATTTTTTCCATAGGCTATCTTGGGTTAAGCCAAAACCCATCATTGGATTTATCCATATCAGATCCTAATTTTGGGATTTATTCGGCAAAGGAGAACATCCTTTAAGCCTAATCCAGATGTTTTTTACTGGTCACAGAGCTCAGAAGCTATAGGATATTATAGGATTACGAATATGGATTACGAATGTGAAACCAGCGCTAATGTCAACCCTGGATTAATGTCCACCCCAAACGGCTGTGTTAATTGGAAGGGTACCATTTAAGTATCAGATTATGACTATTGGAGGAGTACCCTTTGGTAAACTAACATAACTATGGAAAATCACCATTTTTAATGGGTAAATCAACTATAATTGGCCATTTTCAATAGCTATGTTTGTTTACCAGAGGGTAACCCCCTAATTAATAAACCATGGTTGTTCATAAAGGTAGGCTCCGCTAGATGTCAGTCATGGCCACCATGGTAGTGTTTGAAGTGCCGCCCCAAATTGAACAGCTGCATGACTCTATATTATATTAGTGTGTGTTGGTACATGCATGAACAACATGATTGAATATATTCTGCATTTGAATCACTATTATGCATCACTATGAATGAATACGAAGCACTCTGAATCAACATTTTTCAGGCAAGATGTTGCCACACAGGCCCACACATATCCATATCATCTTGACAAACCCTTGATTTTTACCGGGTAACTCGGCGACAAAAAAAAACGTGGCTTCAGGTGGAGAGTGGAGCACAGGAGCACATCACAGCGGATTTCATCAAACTTCTTCAGGAGACGTTGAAGCATTTCGGAGATATTTGAGATATGGAACTGGTGCACAGTTGGCAATGTTGGAACATGTTGGAACTCTTGTACTTACGGGAACTTTTTTAGGTTGCAGGGAACGGAATCAGTTCTGCAACAGATTTGGAGATCCATGTCACGCGTGGTGGTGTCCAGTCCACCAACTGATTCCCTGTCTCGCAGTACCACATTTTCACGCTCTGTGACAACACCATCATTGGTATCCCGCAGGTGGCTGAGGGTGGGAGGTTTTCTGTGGACGGGCTGCTGTTATGTGCTGTTGGTAGTAGATAGGTCGAACATTCCTCCTATCTTGGCATTTTTTCAACACAATCAGCCGCTTGAATTCTTCTGAGCACCTGAACTGGCTCCCGGAAAGAATTTGCATTCTACGGAAGTCAAATGATATGGCTGGTGATTTAATATGATTTAATTATATGTCAAGCTGTAACATCCTATGGCTGTTTCTGTACACCATCCAAATGTATCCAAATGTTCATTTTCTTTTTGACATGTTTACAATCACCAACGAGAATTGGGCGTCCGGTTGCTTCATAGAGTGTGAAACCATGTTAAACCGCCCTTCGCAAACCATAGACAATGATAGTCTGATAGTTGGAATATAGATGGATATACATGGTATACCAAGCGGGACATTGTTGGTCCTCCCTTAAACGACCCTTAAAGCTTCGTCGCTTCGTCGCTAGGCTTGTACCAAATCCAAGAGACCTTTAAAGTCCATCCGCGAGCGTCAGGGGCACCCATGGCTGTCTGAAGCGATTTCGTTAGGCCTGAAGTTAAATATGGGGTACCATATTTTGGTGTACCAGGGATTACCAAGGTATCTGTAAATTGTCAACGAACATGGGACATGTATCGAAACGATCACCTTGACCCCAACATCTGCAAGCGCTGGCCCCAAGCGGTCTGCCGTCAAGCGAACCGCCCATGTGTCATGCTGAAACATGGGATGCGGGACCACATCGACTCACATTTGTGGGATTAACTCAATTAAAATCACCAACCTGCATTTTGTGCATCTTGTTCATATTTTGTTTTCTGGGTTTCGATTTATATAAAAGACAACTGAGATCGACTGATGGAATAAAATCAAATCCAAGTAGACAAAGTTCCCTTGCCAATCCCTCTGGTGCCCAAACCAGTGGTGCTACAAATAACGACCCCGCCCAATTCTATCTAAAGCTTAGAAGTTAAGTTATAACATGTTACTAATATCACATTCAGGAAACCCCATATTTAATGATAAACGCCATACGATTTTGCCTTAAACCAATCCTTCATGAAATATATGAACCATGGTTTTTACATGTTTTACCATGTTTTACCATTACCCTCTGGTTATGACTAACAGTTCGCCATGGTTTTTCGATGGCCCATAGAAATAGAATGAAATAGATGGTTTACCTGGACTTACCGTTCTTAAAAATGGTGGATCTTTCCATGGGTTTTGATCTTTCCCTATGGATCCATGGCCAGTGTCTGAGAAGGTACAAACACCCTCCAAATCATACCCCAGTCCCACTTCCTAAGAAGCTACGACTGGATCCATAGGGGATATTATTATCAATTATTGTCAATGATGATGTTTTTTTTTTAAAATCATTATTATTAATTATTATCAATGATTACTATTACAAATAAATAGTTGTGCTCACTATTGGGTTTCAACCAATCCTTCACCGACGTTTCCCATCGTCTAAAACGGCCATCGTTTCACGGCCCAGGTCTCAAGTCCAAGGAGGGTCGCCTGCGTGGCACCCTGATGGGCAAACGCGTGCCTTGGTCGATGGAAAAAATCGTGGCTTTTGTAGCGGTCGAGTTGTCTTCGGATGCATTAAATCTTAAATGGTACACATGGATAATAATGGATAACTGGGAGAATATAGTGGAGACTTTTAATGATTATATATATAGTTAAATATAGTTACCATCTTAAAAATGGTACACATGGATAATGATTGGAATATCATGGGATATGAATCAATGATTAGCGGTTGACATATAGTTGATCAACCCCCATTTAATTAATATATCTGATATTACTGATATATTTAATCTTACCATCTGGTTATGACAAACAGGGAAAATTCCACTATTTTTAAGAACGGTAAACCCAGGTAAACCATCTATTTCGATGGACCATCTATACCATGGCTATGTTAAAGAACCAGAGGGTAAATGGTACACATGGATAATAATGGATAACTGGGAGAATATATGGTTAAAAATGGATAATATGGTTGATTTTCCACAATATATGGGATAATCCTGGTTAATCATGGTTAATAATGGTTGATAATGGTTGATCATGGTGGATAATGGTTAATAATGGGAGAATATAACTGGTTGGTGGTTTGGAACCATGGAATTTTATGACTTTCCATTCAGTTGGGAATTTCATCATCCCAACTGACGAACTCATAGTTTCCAGAGGGGTAGGTATACCACCAACCAGATAGTAATGGATAATATATAATATATAATTATAGAACATAGGTGGGAGATATTATGGGAATCTCATGGGAATATAACTGTTAGGATATACATGAAAAATATGATATGAAGATAAATTATAGGGATAGAATGGGAATATCATTGGAAATATTCTGGGTTTTAAGTATGGTTATGTGATATTAAACATATTCCTGCATGTAGATCATAACTTCTGCATGAAACATGATACGGTTTTTGATTTCGCAAGATGAACCTCATCACCGGCAACAAAAACACCACTTGCCCTTGTTATTTTTGGATTCACTTAACTTGACTATCATGTCTAGACATTCATTTCACACCCAAAGAAAAATAGAAGAGTCAAATCCCACTTACGGTAAATTTCGTGATAAATTGCACAATATCATTCCTTCTCCATCTTTGGGATTAGTGATCCTACGGAGATCTACTTAGGATGGGCCCCCCTTCAGCGTTCAGTTGAGACATGGCTGTGGCTGAATGAACTATGGTTTATGGTAGATATAACAAACTAGTTTTCATGGGGGTTATAACTAGAGGTTACATAGATCATCTGACTGCCTATGAAGTAACTCTGGATTTTTTGTGATATATTGATATTATATTCTGTGATATTATATAATTATACGTATATATAATATCTGGTTGGTGGTTTGGAATATTTTTTATTTTTCCATATATTGGGAATTTCATCATCCCAACTGACGAACTCATATTTTTCAGAGGGGTAGGGCTCAACCACCAACCAGTATATATTACCCAAAGGATCCATGTATGGTATATATGCTAACATTTGGGGTATATTGATGGTAAATGTTACCATATATAGCAGCACCATGGATCCGTCATGGGTTATATTATATCATTTATTCATTATATACAACAAATTATATAAATATCATATTATTATATATTATATATCATATATTAAATCATATATATATATATATTACACCACCTTTTCGGATCATCCTGAACCATCCATCCAGCCTTCAGGTGGATTTCTGCGCCCGAAGTGTCATTGGTGGAGACCCCAACCTGGACACCGAACAGGTGGGTGTTCCAAGGCGCGCCGCGGACCGCGGCCCAAACGCGGACCGGTTGTGCACGGCCTAGTGGCAACGCTTGAGATCTGAAGGTTATGTGAAGAACGTACCCGTATAAATGGTGATTTAACCACTATAAATGGTGATTTTATGGTGGTTTAATGGTGATCAAATGGGATTTACTCTCTGGTAAACATACAAAAAGCTATTGAAAATGGCCATAGAAATATTGAGTGTTCCCATGAAAAATGGTGGATCTTTCCATAGTTATGTAAACGTTTACCAGAGGGTAATATAGATATTTACTATATAAGATATTTAACATTATACATATATACTGTAGTACTTAATGAGCTACATGTTCTGTAATGTTAAGTACCATATAATTTGGATTAATTATGTAATATTAAATATATCAGATATATTACATAATTAGATGTCTATGATTTCCAGGAGATTTGGGGTGATTCGAAAATCATTCCACAATGTGGTGCCCCACCCCAGAAATGTGTCACTGTTGGTTTTATGTTTACCCAATGACTTTGCTAACTTAGCAAAAATGATGAGCCAACTTAGCCAGTTACAAGCCAGTTATTCGCCGGTTCTCCAGTTCTTCCCAAAAAAGAGTTGCCATTTGGTATTCAAACATGGAAACATACACCATTAACAGATGTAAATACACCATTAATAGATGTATTTTAAACAACACATTGAGAATGTTCAATTGCCATGATGACACCGGAAGGTGAGGTCCCCCCAGCTATGTTGGTTTATGAACTCATAAATACTATCATTAACATTGACTATTATATATATATCCCCAGAATAAAAGACACCCAAACATGAACTTTGCAAGAGATGAAAAACGTTAACAACAACCAATCATCAAATACCCATCATCAAATACCCATCATCAAGTTTTTCACCTAACTTAACCCATCATTTTTTCAGAAGTTGGTTCCTCCCAATTCCCCCGCGGCCCGGTGAAGCCGGTTCCGTGACGCAGGTCCGTTGCTTTGAACTTGACCTTCCCTGAGCGCGTGACTCCGCGGGGACACACAAGGGGGATGCCGCCCTGAAACTATCGTGAATTCATATCATGATAACCATAGTGAACTACAGTTATATTTCTAGATATTAATACAACTATATGGTTATCATAGTTATATATATATATCATATAAACATATGATAACCATGATAACCGTATGATAACCATAGTTAATAATCAGTTCTAAATACATATATTTATATATATCATATAAACAACTATGATTATCATAGTGAACTATAGGAAGATGCGGCGCGGGGTGTCTTAATGGCTGGATAAAGAAAAGTCACCCTGGTTGTTTCAAAAATAACATGGTCAATTTATGGTGAAACTTCCACTATTTGAAAAAGAGTGAACACGGGGAATATCCTCATCTCCAGCTCGATATTTTATCATTCAAAGTATTACCATCTCTAGCGGCACATGAAAGATCAAGACGCTGCAGAAGATACATCGAGGTGAATGATGCTTCCCATGTTTGGCACACACCGTGTTTTCACCCAAAAAAGAGGCATGTATCAAGAACATGGAAGATTATTACAACAACTTTAGGGCGACTTTGCCATAGGTGATAGGTATTTTAAGTTGATCCGCAAATATCAATTCCCTTTGTTTGCGCCATTTTCTCCATTTTCCATAGATATACCATAGATATACCATAGATACACCATATATACCTATGTTATATCTATGTTATATCTATGGTATATCTATGGTATATCTATGGTATATCTATGGTATATCTATGGTATATCTATGGTATATCTATGTATCCGCATCTGACTTCACAAATGGTTTCTGCTAGGTGTTTGATGGTTCGAATCGATCATCATTTTTCCATATCTTGGGCTATTGACTGCAGGTAGATTCCGAATGGTCTGACCGGACACACCAGATCATATTGTCGCTTTAATATAACGGATATATTACTGGTTGGTGGCTTGGAACATGTTTTATTTTCCCTAATATATTGGGAATGTCATCATCCCAACTGATATATTGTCATACTTTTCCATAGATTTCCATAGATTTCCCTTTCATATATGGGTGTATGTGAAAATGGGGTATAAATAAGCCCATGTCAGACGGCCATTGTGAAAATGGGAAAGTGGTGATGAACCCATGGGATTTCGGGCTGCCCTATGTTCGTTCAGACCCATGAATATAATATATATATATAAAATATATATAAAAAATATATATAATATATATAAATAATATTTAATATAATGTATATATATAGTTGGCTAGATCATATATCAATCAAACCTGCGGTATCATATCAATCCGACAGTTAGATTGATCTGTCGGAGTTGCTAACAGATAGATCTATCTATATCTGTTAGCAGTTGTCAAACTGTTAGCTATATCTATCCACATGTTTCATATAGCTACCAGTTAGCACCCTTGCGAGACACCTCTGGACCTATGGACCACTGGACCTAGGCTCAACTTGGAACGGATGAAGAAGTTGGTGGCCAATGGACCGGTGAAACACCCCGGCGCCCGGTGCGCCGGTTGCGTGAAACCAACCTGGTGAATTGATTGCTGGGGATTAGCAGCTACCTGGTTATGATAGGGGATTATGATAAGCCATAGGGAAAGGGTTTTCAACCAGTATTTCATGAGATGGGACGGTTTTTGGGGTATTGAAAAAATGGCTCACGTTAGGACCTTTGATCTGTGGTTCCAACATCTAAGAAATTTGGTAGCCTCGGTATCACAAGCTGGTGCCCCATACTTAGCTAAGCTGGTTTGTAACTCCAATGTCACTATGGTTTTATGGTAGATATATCATATCTATACTATTCCTATGGTTTATAAACCAACAAACATCACTGGGGGGCACCACCTTGTAGATTTATAGCTTTGAATGGTTAAACGAGTTATCCCGCTTGGCTTAGAACCGGGCCGGCACTGCGAAAACCCAAAGCGGGCAGAAGTCGGACGAAGGCCGCCGGGCGAACTTGGCAAGGCCAGCATCCAACTGTCAACTTATAATGTGATATGATACCCATATAATTTACATGATATGTGTATATAGTATATATATACATATATATATATATGTTTCTTATATATTTGTATATATATATATATATGATATGATATATGATATGATATATGATATGATATATCTGATGTTGGGTAACCAATGCAACCATGCAGCAACAAACATCACTGGCATACCCACCTCGCAGAAGCCTTGCGGATTGCGTTGACAGAGCAAAGTTTTAGACTCCTAGAATCCCAGCAATCTCCAGATTCTATGTCTTGATTCCCGGAAAACTGGAGATTCTGGAATCTGGAACCTTCGTATACAAACAATCCTAGGAACTGGAGAAGCTGAAGCATCGTATTTTAATCATTTGTCGTGTTGAGCTTCTCACATTCCAGTGATCAGATTCCAACGACTCGTTTGCCCCGAAAGATTTTCACAGCGCCATGGCGAAAGCGAAGAAGGCCAAGGCCAAGGCGAAAGCAGGGCGAGGACGGCTGGGAGGTACCCAGAGGTACCCAATCCGCCTGGGCCATGGTAGACCTGATGGAAATCACCAGCATTGCATTGAAAGTACAATGAACGGAAATAGGATCCGTATATTGTAAATAAACCGATTTTCATGGTTGCTGTTGGAGTGTCATACGGTATATCCCCCATGGTTTGTTCTCCTGAAATGGTTTCATTCGCATTTTGCTGGTAAATGCCTAATCGAATCTAAGTATACATATTCTTTAGAGATCTTCAAAGCATGGGTTAAACCAAGGTATCAACCTTAAATCAAAACTGGTCTAGTAACCCACTCATTTCTGCTGAAGTTTACTAAAGTCATGATGGGCGGTTTGCACCGATGACTACCAATGACTAGTTAGATCGTGTGAATTAATGTTAGTACCCTGTGGTAATTTAATACAGCTACTGAAAGTCATCATTTTTCCAAGACAAATCATGCAAGCAAATGGGACATCTATACCATATCTATGTTCAATTGCCAGATAGTTAGTAAATGAGGGTATATCCCCTATTTATAGATGATATTCCCACCCAAAGTTTCATTTACTTCGACGATTTCCCAGCCAATCAACTATCCCATGATGGGTAATCATGATCCTCATGGTAAAGAGACCATCCTGCCATTATTGTCCCATTATTGGGTAAACGAATATAATAGTTTTATAATATGTATACCAATTATAGTTTTATGTTAATGATTATATAATATTAATCTATAATGATACATATTACCTATAATAAATCATTATCTATAATTATAGATTAATATGTGAACGACTTGATTCATCACTGGACCAATGATGGATCCAACTGATGCCCCAATATTCTCAACCCAAACGAAAAATCCTTAAGTTCTGTGCGTCAGGACAGGTGCAGCCGGATGAAGGTGAAGCAGTGGATGGCGATGAAGCTCCCTGGCAGCGAGAGATGGCCGGCCTGGCCTGGTGGTGTGTCTGGAGAAATTTCAGGGGCTGATTCCGCTGAAAAATGGTGATTTTCATAGGGAACATATAGGGAATATATAGGGAACATATAGGGAACATATAGGGAACATATAGGGAACATATAGGGAACATATATGATCATTTATAGATGATCATTCATATGGGATGATATGGGGAGATAATATGGAATAATGATTAATGATGATGAACTTAAATGGATGTGGGCGGTTTCCCTTAGGGTTTTTTCAGACCAATTTAGCTGGTTGGATTGCTGAGTTGGTTAGTGTCTCGGCCTTGTCTTGGTGCCTTATCACCAGCTTTCTCTTGGCCGCCCCACAGCTGTGGGTCCCAATGTTCCTCCCATTGTCCTCTGGACCAGTCAGTTTCTTCTATATAGATACATCTAAGCATTCTTCAAAGTATAGAAATCCTATTGCTTCAATTTGTGTAACAAAAATGATAAGTCCCATTATTCAAAATATAAACGTCCAAAATAAATCCATTGGTGATGTCTCCCATGTGGATATGGGTCAAAATCGAAGCCCTGTGGGACCACAGCATTTCGTACTTCTTTAGTATTAATCTAATTATTGAGGTATTCAATATCGTTGACTCATATCCATATTCCCCCCCCATTTATCCAACGGTTTATCATCATTTGTCCAATGGTTTTCATGACCATCAAGCCAAAATATGATGAAGATCTTGCCTTATCATTGGATTAAAAACATTGGAAAGAAGTGATCATTTACACCATTGGATCAATGTGTCAATCGTTGTTTTATAGCTATTGCTTACCCTCTGGTAAACTAACGCTATTGAAAATGACCATTTATAGTGGATTTACCCATTAAAAATGGTGATTTTCCATAGCTATGTTAGTTTACCAGAGGGTATGCTATTGTGATCAATGTTGTTTTGTTTACAATAATCCCTATGGATCCAAACACTGTCTGAGAAGGTACAAATCACCCTCCAAATCATACCCCAGTCCCGCTTCCTAAGAAGATACTTGGATCCATCGGGAATAGCTATTACTTATGCTATTGTGAATATATAAATTGATTAATCCATATGTTTCTCATTTGCTTCACTTATCAATATCAATATATCAATGGGTAATGGATGTAACAATGGGATTCGTTAACAATGTTTCCCAGTTTTATAGCTATTACATACCATTGTGAATCTATAGATCACTGTTTCATGGTATAATATATATATGCTTCACTTATCCATAAAACCATTGGTGAAAGTGTATAAACAAAACATATAAACCATAAAAACATCAGTTTCTTCATATATATATATCACTATAAATCAGTGTTTTTGTTGAACATAAGTCTTACATGGGATTATCATGAGCATAAATACTATAATATATATATATATATATTATCACTATTATTATTATATGCATTATTATATTCATTATTCTTATATTCATTATTATATTCATTATTATATTCATTATTATATTCATTATTCTATTCATTATTCTATTCATCAAAAGTACATGAATACTATATAAAACCCATTGTTTGTTCAACGTCCCATGGATCTGGCGCCCTTCGCCGTCAGGACTGGCTGGCGATGCAGCGCAGCATGCTGGAGCAGTTCGCGGCGGCCCGCGGAAGCGACGACCAGGCGCCGGGCGGGTGCCGTCCCCTGGGAAATCCCCGAACTTGGCGCCATGTGGAGGTTGAGTTTGCTGGGAAAATCATGGGAAAACCATGGGAAAATCATGGGAAAATGGGAAAATCATGGGAAAATCATGGGAAAAACATGGGAAAATCATGGGAAAAACATGGAACATTCCATCATAAATAAAGCTGGTTGGTGGTTTCAAACATTTTTTTTTTATTTTCCGTAATATATGGGATAATCCTTCCCATTGACGAACTCATATTTTTCAAGATGCTTAAAACCACCAACCAGTAAAGGCTTTTATTTTCTGGTCATCAAGGATAGCAATTGGAAATCCCCAACGATGGGAAGATCCTGGAACATATGCAACAGAAGGAACCATGTCTTGCAATCCACAAATGATAAATGGAGGTTTTAGAACGGGAAGATAATCTATAAGTACGGGATTTTGCAGCCATGTTTGACTACTGGAGGGTCCCTGATTCATTGGTTGGTTCTCAACCAACTGAGGACACACTTTAGGACAAAACACATATACCCACTATATTTGGCATAAAAAAAACGAGACGGCCATTAACCATCCATTCATCAATCCACGTACTATAGAACTAATATCCCCTAATAACCTAATGTGATCTTGGATGTGTGAAAATTGTTTGGGAGTTTCTAGTAGATTTATCATGGTTCTGGGAATGTAGTGGGAAATCACATATTTTTTTTTATGGGTTAGGCAATCTTGCGCGAGTGAAAAACAAACCAATGCACATGGGAAGCAGAAACCCGCAGTTTAATTGGCGATTTCATCAATAAAGAGGATATACAGTAAATAGAACCAATGAAAATACAACCGTACGCGTGATTATTGTGCTTCGTAATCATGTAAGCAATACAGCTATAGGGATAGAACGAGAAAGGACCGGAGCCAACAGAAGGGATCCTGGATTTGACGAGGTGCTTGTAGCGATCATGTTTGTTGGTCTCCTGCTTCCCATTCTCCTTGTTCCCATAGGGGCTAGGTCTAAAGCCAACATCATCGGTTTGCTGTAGATCAACATTCTTACCAGCCAGCGTCAGTAGAAACCCAGCATATTAACATATTTTCACAAAGGACAAATGGGAGGACTATTTTTTTTTCGTGATATTGCAATAGATGGAACATTCAGGGTTCTTGAACCACCAGGTCTCTTTTTCCGGAGCAACCTAGACAAGCGGACTTGTGGGAGAAGGATAAGGACCATTCTGATTGATATCAAACCCTAAGATGATTTGAGACATCCATAGCATGTTCTCACCGATGCTGGGTCTGCTCAAGAGTTCGCAGTAGAATCGAACTCTCAGAAATCTGTCTAACACCCCAATTCTGTATCTTAAGAACACCCGATTGTCTGAGACAGCATGTGTTTGCTGAATGTGTTTGCAGCATCCGAGTTTAAATTGATGAAGCATGATGAAAAATAAATTTATAAAAATAAACCTCTATGACTTACCACTGATTGATTAATGGCATTTATCATCTGTGCCTGGTGTTAAGTCATAGAGGTTTATCTTATCAATGGTTTATCACCTCTTTTTTAAAATCATTGATTGATAAACCATATTGATTCACCACGGTAAATCCTCAGCCCTCAGTAGCCCTGAGGTCAAAATCCTCGCCTCTAAGGCGTTCCCGATCCATCCCCCATTGATGTGCCCATTGAAATGCCCAACAACATCTGATGGTATTAAATAGAGCTATCTCCATAGAAAATCATATAAATCAATAGTATATATATAATATAATATAATATATAATAATATGTATATTATATGCATATATATATATTATATATATTATACATGCAGTATCCTCATACCTGCCAGAACACCCAGAAAACTTCCATCGTCCCATGGCCACCGATGGCCGATCCGCCGGAGCTCACGGTGCAGTGGCTCTCCAGCGGCGCCGTCCTCGGCCGCTTCCGCGCCGCCGAGCTGGACGTTTGCGACGCGGTGAGCGTCGGCGCGGCGACGTGGTGGTTGTGGGGAGCCGGGGAGGTGCTGGGGAAATGGGATGTTTATGGGAACAATAATATATGAAACCAACAAGCCATATCTTAGAATCATATATAATAGTCATATTATAATATATGACAGTGTTTGGATCCATAGAGTTTATTTTTCCATATGAGCTATGGTCAATACTCATGGTTAATAACCATTAAAAACGGGGCTAGTCATCCAATGGTTCATAGGGATTTATTAGAACCATTATAAGGATCCTTATTATGGATGGGATGACCATCAACCATATAGTGAGTATTGAACATGGCTCATATGAAACCAACAAGCCATATGTTAGAATCATATATTATTATAGTCATATTATAATATATGGCTAAATGTTGATTTATAATATTACTATATACTATAATTATAGGACATCACTCTTGGGTATATTAGCAGATGTTAACAGATGTATTTTTGAAGCATAAGGGGCAGCACCGTGTATGGATTGAGCAAAGACAGGGCGGTTAATAGAGTAGAATAACCCATTGTCTCTGATGGTTGAGAAAGTCATATTCCCGAGTTTTGAAGCATGGGAACAAGTTGGGATGTGTTTGGTTCCTCCCTTTTTGGACACACCCGTCTGTAAAGCAACAACGAACATACTTTAATATACTTTAAATATAACTTACTTCAGAACAAGTATATATAACTTTGTATTAACATACTTTAGTACTTTAATTCATCAAGGTGGGAGGCTTCAGAAGGGTTAGATGTCTTCAAAGCAATGGATTCACAGGAATGGCCCCCCCAAGTTCTGTTGGTTTGTTGGTTTATAAAGCCATTTAACTTGGAATAGATCCAGCGGAAATCCCAGTTAGCCACAGTTCGCCTAGTGAAACAAACCACCAGAAACCGAACAAAAAACATATTTTTTGTGTGTCTGAAAATAGGGTATATTCCCAATGATAGCCATTTAAAAACGGGATAATGATCATGAACCATTGGCTTTAGGGGTACATTATTTTCAGACACACCCATATTTTTTGGGGGCCCAAGCAGTCCAGGTGAAGAGACGTTTGGTGCCCTTGGTGCATCAACCCAGATTCAAACTGAAGCTCCTGCGGGGCAGCGACGTCCTGAAGAATGAGGAGGAGCTCACGCTGCCCGAAGCCCTGTTGCCCGGCCGTGGCTGTGCAGCTCTGAACTTCGTGACCTAAAAAAGTGGGACAGGGTTGGGTACATTCTGCTATATACAACTAGTTGGTGGTTTGGAACATTTTTTACTTTCCATAATATATGGGATGTCATCCTTCCCATTGACTTTCATATTTTTCAAGATGGTTAAAACCACCAACCAGTCCTGGTGGGAACATTTGGGACTTGTAACTGCTTTTTTTACGCGAGATCGGAGTGTTGACATGTGAAATCTCAAACCAGCCAGCAGCTGGCTGACTTCCGATTTCAAAGTCTGGACCAATATCGTTTGGTTTGAGCAACCGGCTGTGCTACAAAGCTTTCACCAGCCCCATACCAGACCGCAGCCAAATACATCGAACAAGACTATTCTTCTGAGGTTGCATGTAACAAAACTCGGCAAGCCAAGCAGTCATATTAGGCGATTAGACCTACATAACTATGTTTTATGTATTTTTGTTCAAGATGTCCTCAACTTTTCTACACAACGTCACCAGACATAGGTCTCTTGAACTTTGGCGAATGAACATACATTTGCCAGCTATTTTGGTGTGAACTACCAGGTATCGATTTTGTTTCCTCATAGCCATATAACAAATGAGTACCAGCACCATAGTTTCAGGGCATTTTCGGGATGGGCTTCAGCGACATTAGACGATCTCAGACAGCTAAGGCAGTTGGTGGTGCTTTCTCGGTACCAACAGATGACCCGGGAGCAGATGATTTATGTGTCCCTTGACTTGGCCTGGGCGCTGGCCTGGTGTTCTTTAAAACCTCCATTTTTAAAAACGATGCCCAGGAGGTTGGTGTTATGAACTGAAGAAAATCCAGAACTTCATATTTGAATATACCCTCTGGTTATGACTAACATAGCCATGGTATAGATGGCCCATAGAAATAGATGGTTTACCTTTTAAACCTTGTGATTTTCCATGGCGAACTGTTAAATAACCAGAGGGTATTTGAATCAGCAATGATGAAAGAAACCTTCAGCTGCAACAACGATTGGGGATCCTCGGCCCCAGTTTCCTCCCCTTCTAGAACCAAGGCCAAGTGTCTGGTTCAGATGCTGTTTTTGGAGGTGTTTGGCTGGTATTTTCATGTATTTTCCACATGTTTGGCCTGGTTGCATACGCATATTTGTTTGAACATTCAGCCTTTGAATCGGTGAACATCCTTTCAGCCAAGAATCGTTGGTCAACATCCCTCGTTTGTTTTCATGCATGTGTTTCTTCAAGGGTGAGTTGGGTTTTTGCATCCATGAATTTAATACTGTTGTTCTCTAAGAGTCATTATATAACAGTTCAAGATCACCCGTTTTTTACTGGCACCATAGCAAGAAGGGCCCCGCTAGATAAGTTAGTTGGTTTATCTATAGGCCAACTAGGATTTACTAGAAATTAGACAGTAATTATTACTACTAATCATCATTTGCATGATAACTTTACCACCTTACATTTCGTATCAGCAAGACAACACTTTCAATCCTTAGTTCTCGTTCTCCTGGTCAATTGTGTTATCACTAGAGTTATCACTAGACCATACTCCTTCTATAAAGATAATTGGATAACCTATAACAACATAAAGATTACTTACAAGATAAAGAATACTATGGTCGTCCTTCTATAAAGATTACTTACAACATCTTCTAACCTCATTTCAGTGGACGAAATTTCCACCGCATCATCCCATCCCCCAGGTTGGACGTGGCCCGCCGCGATGTCGCGGCTGAGATGGAGCAGTTCTTGCAGCTGCCCATGGATCCAGATGTGAGCCCCTCATGGCTCAAGGGGCCGTAAAATCGTCCAAAAATGGGGATGGTTCATAGGCTATGGCAGATTTAACTTAGATTCTTAATGTTTTTGTTGTACTATGGTCATAGTTTGTGGGTGCAGATTTCTTTGTTTTTGTTTTTGTTTTTTTACTATGAATATGGTGTTTTTTTGGGGGGAAGGTAGTGATTTGTTTGACCCATACCAACAATCATGGACTCGCTCCATTCCTGGCCAGTTTTTAGACAACAAGGATGAGATGTGATGATCAAACATCAATTTTCATGGTAATCATCCATTTTTATTGCATTCCATTTTCAAGGGGGTGTAAACCAACCATTGTTGGATAGAGCAGGGTTATCAGTGGAATATAACCAGATTCAAGCAATAGTATAAAGGGTTTTGCGGTTAATGATGAGGTTGTTTTAATTAGGAATATAATGTTGTTGTGGGGGGATACACTACATGTTTTGTTGGGGATCAATGGGTATAGACATGGATTAGTATAGAATATGACGGGTAAATAATGGAGATATTGCTGATATTGCCAACAACACATATTAGATGTCACCCCAATTTATGGCTATCTTACAGCAGGAGACGTTGATGATCAACGAATATCAACAGTTCTTATCGAAATGAATTTCTTATAATTTAGGAAACCTAACAATAAACCTATCATTTAGAGATGGTTATTTGTAGTACCCCTGAAAATTGTGATTTTTGGGGATGGCTGATTTACATGGATTTACCACTTTATGGACGTCTTGATATACTATTTTTTTCTATTAGAATGCACTGATGCATCGATCAAAAATACTGGTGTACTAGTATGAGTATCAGTATCACCATGTATTGTCATGAGGGAACACAAGAGTGTATATAATACAATACTTTTTCATAGAATTCAGATTTCCAAATGTACTTCGCGCCACAACGGCGTGCACTTTTTGAACATCGCAACTTCCAAAAGTGCTCCAAGAATGGTGTGTTTTGCGCATGTTGACTTCGAAATGTGCTTCGTGCCACAGCGGCGTGCTGCACTTTTTGAACATCTCAACTGCCCTCGGAGCTGAGGTGTTTTTAGCATTTTGACATCAAAATGTGCTTCGCGCCACAGCAGCGTGCAATTTTTGATCTCTCCTGTGACCAGATGGCTCCGTACCCGCCGCTTTAGCAAGCCTACTTTTCGGCCCTCCGGAGCCACAAAACATTGCAAGGTTTCGCGGCTTTCCTATCTTTTCGCACACCTTGATCTTCTGTCTACTGAGTCTTTCTCTTCTCTGACTGTTCGCACCTCTGCTGCTTCATCTGTCCATCGGAAGTTTGACTTCTAAACTTCCTTTGATGATGGTGCTAGCTCTAATGAAGTGATGGTTACTGACATTGGGTGAATCCCGTAGCAGTATTATATAAGCCCATGGACTATAGCTAGTTTAGAAGTTATATCCTTATTGTGGTGAATTGGGTAACAAATGATGTAAAATCATGTGTTAGCACATTTTATATGGTTACAAAGTCACCCTAATTCACAATATCAATTAACATCTCTTATGGCGAATTGTTTACCACATGATGATGTCTTCTGAGGTGCTGATGGTGACACAGCTCTGCATTGCGCAGCGGCTTCAGGTAGCGCGCCTTGGAAAAGTGTTGGTCATGCTGGTCGTTCTCGGCAGAGCTGGTGAATGGTGAACTCAAGAAAACTTACAGATACTGTATGTGGAAATCGATCAACTGTATATGCTACTACTGTACCAATTATATAGTTACACACATGTAAATATGTATATATATATGTGTGTGTGTGCGTAGATACACCATCTGGCAACCGAACCTAGCTATAGACAATCAATATTTTTATAACAGGTAAATCAAGTGTACGGGCACCATCTTCCATAGCCATGTTGAATTTTCCAGAGGGTACATTGTTACAAAAGTCAATGGTTGAACAGTGCAGCCAGATCTGCTTGTTTGTATTTGAGTGATGTCACAGAAACTGGATTTCGCCAACGACATGGAATCGACATTGTGGATTTCGCCACACAGGGATTGAAACGCAATGAAATGGGCCAAAACACGGGACAATTCACTTCCACCGGTTGATAAAACATTGAAACGCAATGAAATGGCCATAAAGTGTGTGCCTTCCCTATTCTCACACATACCCCAAATTTGGCCCAATTTTGAATGATGTAGCTATTGAACATTGCTATTGTCCATGGTTTGATCAAAACGGAATTGAAATAGGACGAGTGACGTGGGTGATACATCAAAATGTTTGGTGACAAGAAAATCGTCGTTTCCAGAACAACAATGTAACTTGGCAGAGGCCTACAATAATAACTAATAACCGTCTAACCAACCATTTACATTACATTTGCCAACGAAACAACTCAAGTATATGCCCTGAGGTCTTAATGTTCGCGTGCTACCTATTCATCAACCATGTTCTGTCCGTTTTCTCACCATTTACCAACCACATTCTCAACATGTATCAACCATTGTCCAACCATTTACGAAACATTTGCAAAGTATTTTCCAACCATGTCCTAGCCATTTAACCATTTACTAGTTACTGGCCGTTTACTAAGCATTTACCATTTATTTTCCCACCATCCATTGGAAGGTCGACCCTCCGAGGTCGGATGTTGCCGCTTATTGTTGGAAGCACGTGCCAACTTGGAACTTCCTTCGGCAAGGTACAATGATCACCGGCCGTTGCAGGCGGGATAAAAATTGAAACAATGAACCAGTGGTACAATGCTGGGAGGATTCGAAACCACTTAGTGGGATAAAACTAACTATATGGGATTATAATACAAGGAATAACATGGAATGAGGGTCTGGGTTTAAGGCCCTTAAGAGGGTTTCAACTGGGATGAAATAATTCTTGCAACTACGGTTATACATCATTATATGCCAGTTTTAAGTGTTAAAATCCACAACCGTACAATGTTTGGAGGATCATTCCACGAATCGTAACTGGTTACTATAACCCTGGTGAGTAAGTCCCAGATCCGTGGGTTATTGACATATGGAGGTTTCCTGAAATGGGGGTACCCTTAAACCATCCATTTTCATAGGTTTTTCCATTCTAAACCATCCAATAAATGGGTACCCCCATTTATTGAACCCCCCACATAAGTGTCTGCTAACTAGGCTTATTAATCATTTATTAAGTGGAGTGATCCTCCAATGCCACGTGGAGATGAGAATCGACGGGGGATAATTTTAGGTGGTAACATGGGATCTGATGTGGATAATGGGGGCATGATGGTTACCCTCTGGTAATTTAACGTAGCTATTGAAAATGGCCATTAATAGTGGATTTTCCCATTAAAAATGGTGATTTTCAATAGCTATGTTAGTTTACCAGAGGGTATTTATATCTATATTGTTAAATTATGTTAAACTAATACCCATTTATAATGGGAAAAACATGCATAGGTTATATACCATCAACAAGTTGGAATGAATCCACAAATTGGAAAACAGACGAGAATATGGTGGTACATTGGAAGATCATGTGAATTTTATGGGGATAATCTGACTGAATTCGAATGATCGAACCCCTTGCCGACTTCTTTCAGGCTGCTGAACGATCCAAATAGATGTGTCTGCAACCGGGGGTCGGAGGTTGCCGTATATAATGTATATACTCCCAATTTATGGCCTTTATTGGCTGTTTTAATCGGGAATCGGGCTGATGAAACATTTCATTTGGGGCATTCTATGGTTATACCATGTTATACCTTTTTTTTTTAGCAACCGTACATATTGGAAATCAGGCTGCCAAGTGTTTTTTCTCCCTTCTGAATTTTCAGAAGGGCTTGTTTTCTTCTCTTGAACCATGATGACTTCCTCTCCAATCATCACCGAATTGATGGCCTTGGATCATCTTGCAGTTGCGGTTTTTCAAAGCAAACTCAAAGACTTCAGGTGTGTGTTCTCATGTTTTTTTCCCATACATCTTGACTAATCTCTGGCAATCAAACGCGGCAACTGAAAATCCGCTATTTATATAGATGATTTTCCTATTGAAGCCTCCATTTACAGTGGATTTCCCATGGCTTTGATTACCGCAAGTACGAACCACGCCAGGGTTTTCGCTGCATTTTGATCACCGGCCCAATACTGCCGGTGATGCCAAAAGCGATTCATGAACGCAAAGCTGGTGCATATATAACTCCAAGAATTTCGGCTTCATGACAGATATATCCACACTATTCCATACTATTCTATATACTATTTTTCCATACTATTCTATGAAAGATGGGGCTTACTATGTCAACTGGTCATTGTAAAAACGCGACTTCTGGCAGTGACGACGAGAGGTGGCCTGCCAAGCCGGTGAGTTGGAAATCGTTCAGCTCCTCCTTGCTGCCAGGGCGGATCAACACCAGGCGGCTGGGCGTTTTTTCGCCCCGGGAGGGGATTGATGATGGATTTATGTGGATTTTGGGGAATTTTAGAGTGGGATCCATGATGACTGGTTGGTGGTTTCAAACATTTTTTATTTTCCAGAATATATGGGACAATCATCCCAACTGACTTTCATATTTTTCAGAGGGGTTGAAACCACCAACCAGATGATTTATGTGGATTTTTCGAAACATGCCACTGAAATCGAACTGGGGTGATGAATGCAGGGAAAATCCGACCGGAAACGAGGTTCTGGGCCGGAGATAGGGATTTGCGCTTTCAAGTTTCCCACCCATGAAGCAATTTTGGGAAGTAACCACTCATAGCTAATTAAGGGAAATGTAATCATCTTTTTTTGGGCTAGTGAATCATTTCTGATTTAGCCAAATCAACCAATGCAGGGATTGAATTGATGTAATTAGCATTCATTGAGGGGGTCATATGCTGGCATGATATGCATTTCGCACGTGTTTTCATGTTCTTTAATGGTTAAGCATTTTGGTTGTTTTTTAAACGACATGCTAGATCTTGTATCATATTTGCTTTTTAAACAACGTTGTTGGGTTTTGGGAGGTAACCCAAACCACATGAAACTTTGAGTTTTAGGTGATATGCCAGCTTGTGGCCTGTTATATGTGAATCAACATCTCCGCATATCACAATTCATATCACCATTGACAGGCTCCACCGGCCTTGCATCTGGCATCCTACCATGGAGCTGCTGCCACTTGGCAAAAAGCTGAGGTTTTGGAAGCTTTGACCATTGGAAACGGGTGATTTTTGACGAAGAAAAAAATAAAAAATGGTGGTTTCACGGTGACTTAACCATGGTAACCATGGTGGTTTTACTATGGGATTTAGCCTCTGGTTATGACTAACAGTTAGCCATGGTTTTTCGATGGCCCTTAGAAATAGATGGTTTACCGTTTTTATAGCATGGTGGATCTTTCCATAGCTATGTTAGTCATAACCAGATGGTCACCATGGAATCCAGAGCTGATGTGTGAAAAAAAAACGTAGCGAAGTCATCCAGGCGTTGCGGCGTCGCCTTGGTGATTTTCTTTGGGTAGGTTGATATAGGGCCAGGATGGCCAGTATACAACATAGGGCCAACGGGTTTACAAAGCGCCAAGCACAACTGGGGGGGCTTCACCTTAAGTAACATCATGGTTGGCCTGTTTCCAAACCAGTCATCGGTGATTTTATTGTTTTGAAATGGGCTATAGCGGCTATAAATTCTTCTTAACATCAGAATGGGTTCCAATTGATTGGCATGTTTAGTAGAAACGCATCAATTAACTAGCATCTGGAATTAGGATAATGACGGGTTGAACCTCACTGATTGGTGGTTCAAAGGGGGCTGACTCAACCACATATGGAGAATGAACAATCAGAAATAGTGGTAAAGCAAGTTGGGAACGGATCGTTGAGTACAACTCAATCTCATTGGTGGTTTCAAAGATGTTTTTAAATCTTAGTTTCACAATATGTTGGATGATGACCCGCATATGATTTTATGGTGGACTTTCCATTGTCATTACCGGAAGGTATAGCAACATTATAACACAAAAGACAAACTCAATGGATTGGTTTAAGGGAACATTTACAGGAAAGCCCCGTATATTTAATCCGCAAATCGATGGTTTCCGGTGAAGATTTTCCCCAACAAACCAATCCATTGACAAACCTTACAGGTTTGTGAATGAACATCTGACCTGGAGGGTGGAAGAAGCACTGCCCGAAGTCCTAAATTTTGCTGGGTAACATGCCCATTTTCCTGCTCCAAATGCTAGATGTTTGCCGGTTTGCATGAATTTGTCCACATTGTTTTTCTGAACCATCCGGTCAACATGAAGATTTTTCCAAGATCTTTAATCAAATTATATACGATGTTTGCCTTATTTTTTCCATACTACGGAGGGAAGAAATCCTGCACCAGTTGGTAGATGGTTTATACCACTCGAATTCCATTATTTATACACAATGTTTCACAGTCACCAATAGTTACAAACTGGTGCAGGATGGCTTGTCCATCCGCAGCAAAAATCACTGGTTCAATCGCCAGATTGATTATAGTTGGTTATATATATATACAGTACATATTAATTCCCCATTATTCTTCATATTTCATTTGTAGGTCATATAAGTTATACATATTTATAATACACTATTAATTCCCCATTATTATTCTTGTTTCATGTTTTTTCCCATATCTTGGCCAAGTTTTGCGAGGTAACCCTAAGCTTTCTTGACGCCGGACGCCTTGCGCATAGGACATGGTCCGTCTGCTTCTGGCGCAGCGTGGCAGGGCAGATGAGCTGGACCGGGAGCAGGATGCCACACCATTGCGCCTCGGCGCTGGTGTATTTGTAAAGAAAAGTGTCATAAACCACCTTGTATGAATTGATGGTTTATAGCACCAATAAATATATGGTTCCATGATGTATAAATAAAGCCCATAAACATGGAATGATAGCCCCATTTCAAACCATTTATAACCATTTATCCAAAGTGGTGCCCCATAGTTAGCTAAGTTGGTGAACATAACTCCAATAACTATGGTTTATGGTAGATATATCTATACTTACTATGGTTTATAAACCAACTTATAACTGGGGGGTACCACCTTGTATGAATTGATGGTTTATAGCACCAATAAAAATTGTTCCATGATGTATATATAAATATGGTAAATATTACTGGCTTATTCCATGATATATAACTTATTTTTCATCCAGCCATATGGATGGGCTAGTTTCGCTAATTATAAATGCTATTAGCTCATAGTTTTAAATGTTTTTAAGCATATGGCTATGAATGGCTCCTTAGTTATATGGCTATGAGTCAAAACCCTGGCAGGCAGATGGTGCCCTAAGTCATAGCTGGTTGATGGTGATTCTCCCAGTCATAGCTGGTAATTTCACAGGTTTTTGACCCATCATCTATGGATTGATGGTTTGTAGCACCAATAAAAATGCTCGAATTGGGGTCGATCCTATTGCTTTACCAGCAACTATTGGCTTATAATGATGTATATATAAATATATAACTGGCCAATTCTATGATATATATATATATAACGTATATAACCAACCAGTTGCAGGAGTTATGCCATTCCAGTTATAACTGGCTCTAGGGCCAAACAACTGTGGGATTTCAGATGTTTTGCTGCTTGTTTTAAGCAGCAAAGATGTTGAATTTCACATGATTCATCTGATTATACCCTCTGGTTATTTAACGTAGCCATGGTATAGATGGCCCATAGAAATAGATGGTTTACCTATTAAAAATGGTGATTTGCCATGGCTATGTTAGTCATAACCAGAGGGTAACTTGCAACAAAGTGGCTATCACAACATGATTTGACTAACCATCGCGAAACATGATGTTTTCATCAACGAGACATGGGCTTTTGAAAAACCCATGCCACGGGCTACAAAACCAACCAGCGCGGTTGTTTGTAATGGGGATATCATCAAGAATATGATATATATATATAGAGAGAGAGATATATGTGGTTGTCTAGAAAATGGGGCATTTCCCCATCAAATTGGGGGTTCACCTTCGCCAATAAAGGGCACGGGGGTCGCGTTTGCCCCTGAACCATGTTGGGTCGCACTTGCCCCTGAATGAAGTGCGATGAAGTGGGTTCAGGGGCGAATGTGACCCTCGTTCAGGGGCGAATGTGACCCCTGCTTTTGCGTGGCAGGTGCAATAGTTTCAGAGCCTCAAAAGGATTTTTTCCACCCTAGAGAGTCATATTCACGCGCTATGCGACGTTCCAGCAGCCATTTCAATCAACTTCCAGGACACTATGGATGCTATGGTGTACCATTGCTACGTTGTAACATCCATTTCGAGCAACTTCGAAGATGCTTTGGATGCTACGTTCCAACAGCCATTTCAATCAGCTTCCAACACGCTAGGGATGCTACGTTGTAACACCCATTTCGAGCAACTTGGAAGACACTTTGGATGCTACGTTCCAACAGCCATTTCAATCAACTAGCAGCACGCTATGGATGCTACGTTGTAACATCCATTTCGAGCAACTTGGAAGACGCCTCAGATGCTACGTTCCAACAGCCATTTGAATCAACTTCCAGGACACTATGGATGCTATAGCTGCTACGGTATACCATTGCTACGTTGTAACATCCATTTCGAGCAACTTCGAAGACGCTTTGGATGTTACCTTCCAAGAGCCATTTCAATCAACTTCCAGGACACTATGGCTGCTAGGTTGTAAGATCCATTTCGAGCACCTTCGAAGACGGTTTGGATGCCCCTAAAGGTCCCCCAGTCCCCCTAAATGTCCCCTTGTCCCCAGGGTAAACCCTAAAGGGTTGAGTAACGTATTGAATAGAGAGGCAAGTTACCATATGCCCCCAAGTCCCCCCTAAAGGTTCCCCAGTCCCCCTAAATGTCCCCTTGTCCCCAGGTTTAACCTTGAAGGGTTGAGTAACATATTGAATAGAGAGGCAAGTTACCATATGCCCCCAAGTCCCCCCTAAAGGTTCCCCAGTCCCCCTAAATGTCCCCTTGTCCCCAGGTTTAACCCTAAAGGGTTGAGTAACATATTGAATAAAGAGGCAAGTTACCATATGCCCTCAAGTCCCCCCTAAAGGTTCCCCAGTCCCCCTAAATGTCTCCTTGTCCCCAGGTTTAACCCTAAAGGGTTGAGCAACATATTGAATAGAGAGGCAAGTTACCATATGCCCCCAAGTCCCTCCTAAAGGTTCCCCAGTCCCCCTACATGTCCCCTTGTCCCCAGGTTTAACCCTAAAGGGTTGAGTAACATATTGAATAGAGAGGCAAGTTACCATATGCCCCCAAGTCCCCCCTAAAGGTTCCCCAGTCCCCCTAAATGCCCCCTTGTCCCCAGGTTTAACCCTAAAGGGTTGAGTACCACATTGAGAGTTTTGTGGTTCAGGGGCGAATGTGACCCTCTTTCAGGGGCGAATGTGACCCCCGTCTCCCAATAAAGTTGGAGCTTGGTTTTCATGCCATGGGCCGCACTCAGGCGCCTGGCGTGCCAACAAAACCACCTGGAAGTGGTGCGAAGTCTACTGGAAGCAAAGGCCAGGGCTATGGCTGGGACTGCGGTTTTTGTTGTTGTTTTTTGCGACGTTTGCCAGTTTGGGGTGTACAATGCTATCCATATACCTTCTGGTAAACCAACATAGCTACGGAAAATCACAATTTTTTATAGGTAAATCTTGGTACATCAACCATAAATGGCCATTTTCAATAGCTATGTTCAATTTCCAGAGGGTACACATTTTTCTTGGACAAAGCCTCGTACCAAGCCACAAAATGCTGGGGGATTTTTTTTGGATAGCGTCGCGTGGCTCGTTTTGCCATATTTTTTGACCATCCAGCTGTGTCCAATGGCTATTTCTGTGTACTCTTATTGGACGAGGTCCCAGCTACGTAGCAGTGGAGTTGTTCATGTGATCCAAATAATAATGTATCATGCAACCTCTGCCTTTTTTCCATATATATATATGCATGTATGTATATAACACGGTGATTTTAGTTTTAATCATTGATCAACCTGTATTTTTCTGTTAGATAAATGTCTCCATATTCTTCCTTTGCCTGTTTTCTTTTTTCCCCACCTGCCAGGTGAGGGTTGTTAGATTTTATCAGAGCGCATGCCCGCCTCCAACTCCTCCTCCTCGACTAGCTGTCCTCCTCGCTGTCCTCCTCGCCTCCGCCTCTTCCACCTCCACTTCCGCCTTGCTCCACCTCCACTTCCGCCTTGCCAACCTTGCCAACTCGTCGCCAAGCTCTTCGCCAACTGCCCAGCTCAGTGCGCACTGCTGGACGTCAACCTGCGAGCTGCCCAGCTCAGTGTGCACCGCTGGACCTCAACGGACAGATAGAATGCCAGAAGATATGCCAGATGGAATGTCAGATAGAATGCCAGAAGATATGCCAGATAAAATGCCATGAGATATGCCAGATAGAATGCCAGAAGGTATGCCAGATAGAATGCCAGATCAAATGTCAGATAGAATGCCACAAGATATGCCAGATAATATGCCAGAAGATATGCCAGATAGAATGCCAGATAGAATGCCAGAAGATATGTCAGATAGAATGCCAGAAGATATGCCAGAAGATATGCCAGAAGATTTGCCAGATAGAATGCCAGAAGATATGTCAGATAGAATGCCAGAAGATTTGCCAGTAAGAAAATGTATAAATGTCATGGTGGGGATCACACGAAGTAAAGTAATTTTCCTTTACGTGAGGAACGCATATAGCGCATTATAAATCCAGATTTTGTTGGAATGATTCATGGATCCACAATAGACACTGGATTCATGCTGCATCTGAGGAAGTTTCTTTCCCCATCTTGGACCCAGGCGACGGCCAACAAGGCGTGTGAGGATGGCTCCACTCCCTTGCGACTTGCCATGTGGGTCAGTTTACTCATGGAATGTCTCGGTTTTCACATCACTGGGATGGAGATGTTCATCCCGGCCATGGCCAGCGATGGCCATTTGAATTATCTATCCTGCCTCCAACCTCGTAGCTGAGGGTGATTTGAATTTTGAGATGGTTGAAAGAGGTGGATGTAGCCTAGCCAAGACAGAGACCACCTTAAGTTAAATTTCGCAGCAACATGGGGGATGCCTCATTTTTTAATGGGGAAAATGATTAGTCATCCGATTTTTATGGGCCTTCACAGATGTTTTCACTCGTCGCTAGTCTTCGTGGTTTTTTTTGTTCGCCATCTTGGCGTAGCTCACAGCCCATCAGACATGGGGTTTGGATGGGTTTGTTTTTTTTTGAGGGGGAGTACCCTCTGGTAAATGTTTACATAACTAGGGAAAATCACAATTTTCTAGCTGGGTAAATCCACAATAAATAGCCATGTTTAATAGCTATGTTACAAATTACCAGAGAGTAATTCCCATTTGATCACCATTAAACCACCATAAAATCACCATTGATAGTGGTTAAATTACCATTTTCCTATGGTTTTTTAGTAGAATCACCATAAAAATAAGCCCAAAGAGTATCCCCAACAGCGAGAAACAAAAACAGTTGCCAAACACGCAATGAATGAAGTATGTTTATTGCCCCGCCCTTTTTACTCTAGAGGTCGGGCGTGCAAGCTGCAATCACGGCACAATAACACTGTATGAAAAAAACGTTTTTCCAAAAGCGTTTGTGATACTGTGGCCAACATGCCCGAAGCTCGTGCAAACGGTTCTCTTCCCAAAGAACTGCTGTCCGCCTTACTCTTCACTTCATCTACCTAACATACATCATCCACATCTTTTTTGTCCTTTACATCACCTACATCTTCTATACCATCTTCTAGACCATCTTCCCTATATTTACATCTACACCATCAGCACCATCATCATCATCATCACCTACATTTGTCTCACCTACATTATCTACACCACCTACAAATTTGTCCATCAACCTCATCTATATGACATGTTTTATCTACAACACATACATTACCGGCATCGTCATCACCTACATCACTACATCCTCTACATCACCCACATCACCTACATCTTCTGCACCATCGTCCCTGCATCATCATTATCATCATCATCACCACCACCACCACCATCATCATCATCTATCTCACCTACACCATCTACATCACCTACCCACTCCTTTTCCATCAGCTCATCTACATGACATGCATCATCTACAACGCATACATGCCCTACATCATCATCTATATCGCTGCATCCCTACATCACCTACCTCTTCAAACCTATCTAACCTTACATCACTTACAAGACTTACAACATCATCGTCATCATCTACAATACATATAGACAACGACACCTACATCAGCTACAGGTGATCAACTTCTAGGGAACTCCTACAAAACTTGAAAAATGTTGTTTACACAGGGGTTGACTTGCAGGTGATCCACTTCTACTTGAACTCCTACAAGAGTCCTGCCTGAAGGTCATTTGCACAGAAATTGTTGCACAGGAGTTGCTACACAGGAGTTCAGCTAACTTCCAGTGATCAAATTGTATGTGAACTCCTGCAAAATCAGACTTCTCCAGTTCTTCTATTTCTCTCTGGCGGCAGCGACAGCCAGGCGGTGGCTTCCGAAACGTTACCCTCTGCGGCGTGTCGGATACCCAAACGTGTGGCGAAATGCGGGTCTTGTTTGTCCTTGGGCCCGCAGCAACCGTCTGCGGAGACAGAGATCGCGCAGGTCGGACATCCAAACACGTGGCAAAATGCAAATTTGGCAGGGCCCGGCGCAGCCCCTTCGCACGAAATGAGGGTCAACCATCAAAAACTGGTGTATTTTGAAAGTTCAGATGCAAGCGTGGCATGAAAGCTAAACGGCAATAACTGTGGGAAAACTGAGCTTTTTTTAACGTCAGATGCAAACGTTCAAGAATTGGTGTAAAATTGCGACTCTATCCATTTTGGATCGTCAGGCACAACTGTTTCACGCGAAATAAAACTGGTGTAAAAATGCGATTTTACAAGGTCAGGCGCAACCCATTTCACGCAAAATGATTGTCCAACGTCAAGAATTGCGATTTTCCAACGCCGGATGCAACCCCTTCGCACGATATGATGGCCAAACGTCAAAAACGTAAAATTGCGACTTTTTGAAGTGTGTAAAAGCTGCTCTGTGGAATCGGTTTTTCTGTGGGAAAGCGTCTGTGTGTAAAGGCTTCTCTGTGTAAAAGCTTCTGTGCGTAAAAGCCCTGTGTGTACAAGCCTTCTGTTTGTAAAGACGTCTGTGTGCAAAAGCTCGTGCTCAAAAGCTTCTCTGTGTAAAAGCTTCTGTGGAAAAGCTTGTGTGTGTAAAAGCTTCTGTGTGTAAAAGATTCTCTGTGTAAAGGCTTCTCTGTGTCAAAGCTTCTGTGATTCTCTGAAAAACCATCTGTGTCTAAAAGCTTCTGTGTGCATAGGCGTGTATATGTCAAAGCCTCTCTGGGTAAATGCTTCTGTGTGGAAAGGCATCTGTGTTCAAAAGCTTCTATGTGTAGAAACATCTGCCGCATCTGTGTGAAGAACTTTTGTGTAAATGCCTCTATGTGTAAAGACCTGTCTGTGTAAAAGCTTGGGCATTTGCGTGTTTAAAGTTTCTGTGTGTATAAGATTGTATAAGCTGCTCTGTGCAAAGGCCTCTCTCTGTGTAAAAGCTGCTCTGTGTAAACCCTGCTCTGTGAACAAGCTTCTATGCGTAAAAGCGTCTGTGTGTAAAAGCTCTGTGTGTACAGGCGTGTGTGTGTAAAGCTTTTGTGTGTGTGTGTGTGTAAAGCTTTTGTGTGTAAATGCTTCTGTGTTTGAAAGATGCTCTGTGTAGAGGCTTTTCTGTGTAAAGCTTGTGTGTAAAAACTTCTGTGCGTAAAAGCCTGGGGGCGTTTGTGTGCAAAAGCTGCTCTGTGCATCTCTGTGTAAAAGCGTCTGTGTGTGCTAGAATGAGGCTCATGAAGGCGTATGCCTCTGCCCTTTTGTGTTGATTGCAGTTCATGTGGGACTGTGTGCAAGTCTCAGAAACGGTAACTGGTAATGTTGTGCCATCATAGGCATGCTGTTGAAGACCTTCCAATACCCAAGAAAGAAAGCTGAGTTGCCCCTTGGGGTCCTAGCCGGATCATATTCTCTTTTTGACATGCAATTGTGTAAGCAGTCTCCGGAACGTGCTGATGAACCAAGGCCCTTGGAGCGCCCCTTGCGAAAGACTTCAACATCGTCCATGGCACAGAAAGAGTACTTTGGCCGAAAATGTATTGCTGATGTTACTGATGTTGTTGTTTCCTAAGAGTCATCTGGCTGTTCGACTGTTCGCTAGATAAGGGTGTTGATGTTGAATTGTGTTGAGTTGAGGTTTCAGAGTCCCCAGTCCATGCCGCCTGCGCGAGCGGTTGCGAAGGTGGCAAAGCACCTCGGAATTCACAGGAAACTGTATAGTTTGTTTCTGGGTGTGTCTTTGAAGTATGAAACATTGGTCAAATAAGGCTAAGGCAGCTAAGACAGTAGACACAAGTGTGCTAGAATGAGGCTCATGAAGGCGTATGCCTCTGCCCTTTTGTGTTGATTGAAGTTCATGTGGGACTGTGTGCAAGTCTCAGAAACGGTAATTGATATTTTTGCTCGGGTGCTTGAGCCAAGTCAAACAGGCTGTGGTTCTTCATGTTGTTCGACAGCAGCTCAACACATTAGGGTGGGGTGAGGCATGATGTTGCCGTTCATGTTGACTTCGAATATGCTTGATACCGCTTCTTCAAAATTGTCAGAGCTGGCACGCAGCAAATTGATAGGCAATGGTTTGGTCTGACACAGAAAGGCTTGAAGGTCACGTCCTGGTGCGCCCCAACGTGGGCCCATGAGCATAGCCTGTCTCCGCCCAAACATACCTCGTCACATACCGGTGTTTGCGTTTTCTCTTTTTTTACAAAAAAAATATTTATCTATCCCCATGACTTAATTAATGTATTGGGGGGGTACCCCGGTGTCATAATACATTAATTTTAAGGTATTGGGGAAATCCCATCAGATCCAGGTATCTCAATTTTAGAGTAAATATATGTGAATATATGTGAATATCAAATTTCATAATACACTAATTGTAAAATATTTGGGAAATCCCAAGATTTTGAAAAATGATTTCTTTGCAACAAACAATCAATCAGAACTGGAATTTTAGTATCATCACATGGCGACAGGAACACCTATACATACATCCATACATACCTACATATACACATACACACATGCATATACATATACATCTACATCTACATATACATATACATATACATATGCATATACATATACATATACATACACAGCATACACATACACATAAACCTTGCCCCATTATGAAACAAATATATAGTGTCTGCGCCGCACAGGTGCATGGTTGCGCCGCAGAGGTACACTATATTTTGTCAACGTATACTATAATTGAAAGCAGTGATGAACAAGCTTTCGTACGAATGAGAACAAATGAGAACAACCAAGGACTAATGAGAACAAACGAGAAGAAATTGGAACAAATGAGACAAATGAGAACTAATGATAACTCATGAGAATTCATGAGAAGTAATGAGAACGACTACGAACTAATGAGAACAAACGAGAACAACTAAGAACGAATGAGAACAACCAAGGACTAATGAGAACAAACGAGAACAAATTGGAACAAACGAGACAAATGAGAACTCATGAGAACGAATGAGAACTAATGAGAACTACTAAGGCCTAATGAGAAGAAATGAGAACGATTACTCTCCAGCCCATAAAGAAGGAATGGCAACTTTTTGATGCTCCATCTACTATAACAGTTTTTTCCTTATAGAAAAAACTTAGGGTCACGATTGCTCCATCTACTTTGGCAGTTGAGACGTTTCCTTACGTGTGACGTGTGACTGTGATTTGCTTGCTTGTGCCTTGCATGTTTGCTTGCTGCTTGCACTAAGGCGACTAAGGATGTGCAGGGGGGAGGAGGGGCTAACTGAGCTCTGCATAAGAGCCTCTAGCCCTGAACAAGGGCATAGTTGCGGGGGGGTTACAGTAACTGAGCTCTGCATAAGAGCCTAGCCCTGAACAAGGGCATAGTTAATCGAGTGGGGGGCGTGGGAAGGCAGGAATGGTATCGGAAAGAGCTGGACATGTATCGGACCATTTTTTGGACAATCTCGGCAATTTGTCACCTTTAATAGGGAAATAAGTCGTCGGTTTCATCTACTTTGGTGCTTTTTTTGACCTTTTTCTCCATCTGCTACTGAAACCAAAAAACGCACTGCTCCATCTATTGTTCCTTGAGTGTAAAAACTAATGGGAACAAATGAGACCAACTAAGAACTAATCAGAACAGATGAGAACAACGAAGGACTAATGAGAAGAAAGGAGAACAAATTGGAACAAATGAGAACACATGAGAACGAATGAGAACGACTAAGAACCAATGAGAACAAATGAGAACAACTAAGAACTAATGAGAACAAATGAGAACAACTAAGAACGAATGAGAACAAATGAGAACAACCAAGGACTAATGAGAACAAAGGAGAACAAATTGGAACAAATGAGTCAAATGAGAACTAATGAGAACTCATGAGAACTAATGAGAACCAATGAGAACGACTAAGAACTAATGAGAACAAATGAGAACAACTAAGAACTAACGAGAACGAATGAGAAGACATGAGACATACACAGCATACACATACACATACACATACACATACACATAGACATACATATATACATATATACATATATACATATATACATATATACATATATACATATATACATATATACATATATACATATATACATATATACATATATACATATATATATACACATACATATACACATATACATATACACATATACATATACATATACATATACATAAACATGTACATATACATATACACATATACATATACACATATACATATACATATTTGTTTATCTGTCTGTCAGAAGGGACGCCGACTTCAACATCAAGCGGGACTGGCACTGGTGGTTGGTTGGTGGAGGGTCGGTTGTGATACATAAATACATAAATAAATGTATATATATATATTATATATATGTATTTATTGAATGATTTTTATATATTATAGAAGGAGGTGTCAGGGTATTAACGGAGCACTCGGTGGCATTGACCCCAAAAAGCAGACGAATACCCTGACATTTCCTTTATATTTATTACCCCTCCCCTTTTTTGATGTTGATGATGAATATATAATATACTATATATGACTGATGCCGCCGATGTTGTTGGTGTGGTTTGGATTGGGTGGGCGGGAGTTTTTGACAGAATAAGCATAAAATCTATCAACCCTCACTGGCATAAAATCTATCAACCCTCACTGGCATAAAATCTATTTTCAACACAAAGACCCAAAAATACTTAAAGACATACCGCCTTATATAATTAAGAATTGAATATGCCTTGCTATATGTTTATAGATGGAATTAAGCAAGAAATGGACGAAGACCTTTTTGACCAAATGGCGGAAGCACTACACCAGTCCAGCAACCCCCACAATCCACCAAACCCCACATCTACGAGATGGAAACCGGATGGAACAAAAATCAAGCATCCATGATCATCTCCGTTCATCATTTCATCATCGGTCATTATCGATCATCAACTTCACGAACGTTTTCATCATCATTTCATATAATATCACATCATCATCATCATCATAATCATCATAATCATCATCATCATCACTGGGGTGGTGCTGGAGAGGTCTGGAGAGGTGCTGGGGAGGTGCTGTAGAGGTTTTGGAAAAAGGTAATAACAGGTAAGAATAGGTAAGACATGTATGTATATGTATGTATATGATTGTATGTATATATATATGTATGTTCATTGCCATTCTTGGCACCGATCAAAAAAAAACAAATGGGGAATCATGGGCTGGGGAGGTACTGGGGTGGTGCTGAAGAGGTCTGGAGAGGTGCTGTAGAGGTGCTGTGGAGGTTTTGGAAAAAGGTCATCACAGGTAAGAATAGGTAAGACATGTATGTATATGTATGTATATGATTGCATATGTATATTGTATATTTATATATATATATATATGTATGTATGTTCATTGCCATTCTTGGCACCGATTAAAAAAACACATGGGGAGGTGCTGTAGAGGGTGCTGGGGAGGTACTGGGGTGGTGCTGGAGAGGTCTGGAGAGGTGCTGTAGAGGTGCTGTAGAGGTTTTGGAAAAAGGTAATCACCACCCCAGTACCTCCCCAGCACCCTCTACAGCACCTCCCCAGCACCTCCCCATGTGTTTTTTAATCGGTGCCAAGAATGGCAATGAACATACATACATATATATATATATACAATATACATATGCAATCATATACATACATATACATACATGTCTTACCTATTCTTACCTGTGATGACCTTTTTCCAAAACCTCTACAGCACCTCTACAGCACCTCTCCAGACCTCTTCAGCACCACCCCAGTACCTCCCCAGCCCATGATTCCCCATTTGTTTTTTTTTGATCGGTGCCAAGAATGGCAATGAACATACATATATATACATACAATCATATAAATACATATACATACATGTCTTACCTATTCTTACCTGTTATTACCTTTTTCCAAAACCTCTACAGCACCTCCCCAGCACCTCTCCAGACCTCTCCAGCACCACCCCAGTGATGATGATGATGATTATGATTATGATTATGATGATGATGATGATGATGATGATGGTGATGATGATGATGATGATGTATTATTATATGAAATGATGATGAAAACGTTCGTGAAGTTGATGATCGATAATGACCGATGATGAAATGATGAACGGAGATGATCATGTATGCTTGATTTTTGTTCCGTCCGGTTTCCATCTCGTAGATGTGGGGTTTGGTGGATTGTGGGGGTTGCTGGATTGGTGTAGTGCTTCCGCCATTTGGTCAAAAAGGTCTTCGTCCATTTCTTGCTTAATTCCATCTATAAACATATAGCAAGGCATATTCAATTCTTAATTATATAAGGCGGTATGTCTTTAAGTATTTTTGGGTCTTTGTGTTGAAAATAGATTTTATGCCAGTGAGGGTTGATAGATTTTATGCCAGTGAGGGTTGATAGATTTTATGCTTATTCTGTCAAAAACTCCCGCCCACCCAATCCAAACCACACCAACAACATCGGCGGCATCAGTCATATATAGTATATTATATATTCATCATCAACATCAAAAAAGGGGAGGGGTAATAAATATAAAGGAAATGTCAGGGTATTCGTCTGCTTTTTGGGGTCAATGCCACCGAGTGCTCCGTTAATACCCTGACACCTCCTTCTATAATATATAAAAATCATTCAATAAATACATATATATAATATATATATATACATTTATTTATGTATTTATGTATCACAACCGACCCTCCACCAACCAACCACCAGTGCCAGTCCCGCTTGATGTTGAAGTCGGCGTCCCTTCTGACAGACAGATAAACAAATATGTATATGTATATGTGTATATGTATATGTGTATATGTATATGTACATGTTTATGTATATGTATATGTATATGTATATGTGTATATGTATATGTGTATATGTATGTGTATATATATATGTATATATGTATATATGTATATATGTATATATGTATATATGTATATATGTATATATGTATATATGTATATATGTATATATGTATATATGTATATATGTATGTCTATGTGTATGTGTATGTGTATGTGTATGTGTATGCTGTGTATGTCTCATGTCTTCTCATTCGTTCTCGTTAGTTCTTAGTTGTTCTCATTTGTTCTCATTAGTTCTTAGTCGTTCTCATTGGTTCTCATTAGTTCTCATGAGTTCTCATTAGTTCTCATTTGACTCATTTGTTCCAATTTGTTCTCCTTTGTTCTCATTAGTCCTTGGTTGTTCTCATTTGTTCTCATTCGTTCTTAGTTGTTCTCATTTGTTCTCATTAGTTCTTAGTTGTTCTCATTTGTTCTCATTGGTTCTTAGTCGTTCTCATTCGTTCTCATGTGTTCTCATTTGTTCCAATTTGTTCTCCTTTCTTCTCATTAGTCCTTCGTTGTTCTCATCTGTTCTGATTAGTTCTTAGTTGGTCTCATTTGTTCCCATTAGTTTTTACACTCAAGGAACAATAGATGGAGCAGTGCGTTTTTTGGTTTCAGTAGCAGATGGAGAAAAAGGTCAAAAAAAGCACCAAAGTAGATGAAACCGACGACTTATTTCCCTATTAAAGGTGACAAATTGCCGAGATTGTCCAAAAAATGGTCCGATACATGTCCAGCTCTTTCCGATACCATTCCTGCCTTCCCACGCCCCCCACTCGATTAACTATGCCCTTGTTCAGGGCTAGGCTCTTATGCAGAGCTTAGTTACTGTAACCCCCCCGCAACTATGCCCTTGTTCAGGGCTAGAGGCTCTTATGCAGAGCTCAGTTAGCCCCTCCTCCCCCCTGCACATCCTTAGTCGCCTTAGTGCAAGCAGCAAGCAAACATGCAAGGCACAAGCAAGCAAATCACAGTCACACGTCACACGTAAGGAAACGTCTCAACTGCCAAAGTAGATGGAGCAATCGTGACCCTAAGTTTTTTCTATAAGGAAAAAACTGTTATAGTAGATGGAGCATCAAAAAGTTGCCATTCCTTCTTTATGGGCTGGAGAGTAATCGTTCTCATTTCTTCTCATTAGGCCTTAGTAGTTCTCATTAGTTCTCATTCGTTCTCATGAGTTCTCATTTGTCTCGTTTGTTCCAATTTGTTCTCGTTTGTTCTCATTAGTCCTTGGTTGTTCTCATTCGTTCTCATTCGTTCTTAGTTGTTCTCGTTTGTTCTCATTAGTTCGTAGTCGTTCTCATTACTTCTCATGAATTCTCATGAGTTATCATTAGTTCTCATTTGTCTCATTTGTTCCAATTTCTTCTCGTTTGTTCTCATTAGTCCTTGGTTGTTCTCATTTGTTCTCATTCGTACGAAAGCTTGTTCATCACTGCTTTCAATTATAGTATACGTTGACAAAATATAGTGTACCTCTGCGGCGCAACCATGCACCTGTGCGGCGCAGACACTATATATTTGTTTCATAATGGGGCAAGGTTTATGTGTATGTGTATGCTGTGTATGTATATGTATATGTATATGCATATGTATATGTATATGTATATGTAGATGTAGATGTATATGTATATGCATGTGTGTATGTGTATATGTAGGTATGTATGGATGTATGTATAGGTGTTCCTGTCGCCATGTGATGATACTAAAATTCCAGTTCTGATTGATT